>JANHGB010020955.1:0-15463 GCA_026283785.1 Coracopsis vasa | reverse complement strand
AAAACTCTGACCCTTTCATACAGAACTCACAGTATAAGCGCGTCCCCTGATCATCCTTATGGCCCTCCTCTGGACTTGTTCCAACAGTTCCATAGTTATACCATTAACATTGTTAACAAAACCAGTCTTTCTAAAGATTTGGTGTGTGTCTACAGGTAATCCCATATTTGGGAATAAATTATGAAGATAATTTTTCTTCCAAAACTTTTTATTAAATGTGTGAAATGCTGTTCTCCAGTCCATTTCACACATCCATCTTTTTTGCAAGGATGGGTGTAGTTTTTAAATAATGAGGATTATTTTTCCTATACTTACAGCTTTTGGTTTGGGTCACTTTCCTTTTTCAGTTCTGTTTCTTTTAATCAAAAGGTTCTTTTGTAGGTGTTAAACACTACTCTCTAATATTTATGTCTACTTGCAGATCAGTATCATTTTGGCCAGAAAGTGGCTTTTTTTTTTTCCCCGCCTCTGCTTATTAAGCAGTGTAAGTGTTTGGGACTAATTATAATTAAAGAAACAGAAACTCGTTAGAAAGCAGTATCAGTTCTTCTTTTGAAGGCACTGTTTTCTAATTGGTGTTTTGTAATGTTATACCAAGCAAGAATGATGCAGTCTGACTTCTCTTCCTGTATACATCTGGTTTCAATTCCTTCAAGTACAGTTACTATGATTTTGCTGCTGAGCTCACTTTATAAACCTACAGCCTGATACTCGTAAGTAGCACTGCTTTCACCTTTTTGGACTTGCCCAACACCCAAACCTGCCCCGCCCTGTTTCTCACTACTATTACTTAGGGTTCATATGTTTTGCTGGGCTGCTAGGAAATCCTGGTGGGCTCTAGCACTGATGCTTGTCTTTGTGCATCTATATAAAGCTATTTATTTTGAAGGACTGGACAAGTAGCAGTAGTTGGAGGCATCCAGACTGGTTTGGTGAAAAAATCCCAAACAAACAACTAGATAAAAAGCATTTTGAGGAAACAACCATATTAATAGACTTTCTTCTGGGAAGTTCCTTACGTGTGGAACTGAAAGATACAACTGAAAGATACAACTGAAGTTGTGTGCTGCTGTTTCGAAAGACTGTTAAAGGTCCAGGGAGATTGTCTCAGGTACCCCCTCTCTCTGGAGAGAGACCTGGGCTGGTGTTTGAGAAAGCAGAGCCCTCCCAGTGTGATCTGGTATTGTTTACACCCTTATTTTCCCACCTGCATCATCTACTCCTCTGATCTCCAAATCTTCAAATGTATGTATATGTGTTTTAGATTGGTGTCTGTTCCCCTCTGTAAACCCACAAATTTCCCAAGTATCTTAGCAATTAACTCCTGGGTGTTATATGAAGGAAAGACCAGATTTACTTAGTGTCAAAACTTGGAAGATACAGAAGGCATGGTCTGATGTTACCCCTCTGATTTCTGGCTGTCTTTGGGTATTTTAAAGGCTTTGCTTGTGCCACGTGCATGTCTGTGTATTGCATAGTTATAAAAAGAACAAAGCCATGCACAAGAAAAACATGAAAAAATGCCATATTTTTTACATCTAGTAAACATTCCCATTGGTTATTTGGCTGTATTCAAAAGGCTAAGACTTTTATTGCTCTACTAGCAAAAGCAACCTTTCTTCATAGTGGAGCAGTACAAAGAAAGAGCACAAAAATACACACATCACAGTGCCTGAAATTCTGTTTGAACAAGTGTATTGATTGGGTCTGACCCCTTTACATTTTTTTTCCATTATTTGAAAAGGTGCATCTAACTGTAGCTGAATTGAACCAACTGAGATGAACTTTCCATGAAAACTTCTGGAGACACTTCTTTAGTTCAAAGCTTTGGAATTTTAAAGAGCATTTTTAATACAAGTCTGTTGAGGTATTCTGTGCAACAACCATACTTTGAATGTTAAACTACAGGTAAACCTAAGAGACAGGTAAAATTATAAAGCCTGCCACGAAATTACTGAGAGATGGCAGAATAACTTCAAGTGCTAATTATAAAAGTGAATAAAACCAGAAAGTATTGCATATGTGCACATTTGTGCAGTGTTTACTTGTTATTTACCTGTCAATGCTCCCAGTTGCCTTATAGAGAGTGTAAAACAGCCTCCAAGGAAAACACCCGAGAAACTGAGCAGCATTTTTGGAGCAGTTATTGATGAAATAACTGCTATAAGATGTAACCTTGAAGTACAATGATGTTTTCTTGTTGCCCATTAGAAGAAGCCTTTACAAGGAGTTATGGCATAAGAAAGCACAAAAGCAAGAAAGAGATTAAGAAAACAAAGGTGAGTAGTGAGTTTGTAGGAAATAATGGCAGAGAGGTGTCTGCAAACAAGACTGAGTAAAAGGCTGAAAGTGAGAGTGGAGAACAGTCCAGTGGTTAGAAGTTAAAGATAGTAAAAAGGTTGAAGGAGGTGGAATACTTGGACTCAGACAGAAGCAAGATGTTTTAACAAAGGGACTTGACCTAAATTGTGAAGGGGAAGGTAAGAAGAAGGAATAGCTGGCAAGTGTGAATACAAGTCTGGTATCCTAGTACAAAAAATACCTTATGAATGGGAATAACAAGAGAGTAGAGCGTTGATGGTGGCAGTGGGTGGAGGAGAGAATCACTGATGACTTCAATATAGTGTTTTGGTAATGGCACAGTCATCTTTTCTGTTGCCAGCTTCTGGGGTCTGTTCTTTTAAGCCAAATTACAGTTGAAAATGGCTAGCATATGTGAAACTCTCTTTTCCCTGTAGAAACACCTTGCACCAGTGCCAGGGGTGGTGAAGGTCAGTTCTCCTGGCGCAGAGCCTGGCCCAAGTGAGGGCTTCTGTTTGTGCAGTTGTGATGTGCTACTGCAAGACAAGAGTGTTGTGTGGCCTGCTGCAGCCTCTGGTCACAGTTCTGTTATACTGTCAAGGGGTTTGGGCTGGCTTGATTTTTATCGCTAGAGCCAGAATTGAGAAAAGCTTTAGCATTGTCTTCTGGTTCATCTTTTGAGACATGGGAGATTTTTGGAGGTTTTTTGAAACCCTGGCTGATGGCTTACGCAAGATGTAACCCTAATGAAACAGATGGTGACATTTAGTTAAAGTGAGTTATACCAGTCTAGGAGAAACAGCTGACACTAGAGAAGTTCCTGCTTATTCTGTTTGTCTCTTGTTATTGTATGGATTGTTGGCTTTTCTGACTCCTTAGTTCAAACTGAACAGTTCTTCTATGTCTCTGCTCTGCTTCTTCTGTATTATGCCTTTGAGCATCATCTTCTCCCAGTATGGAACAGGATTTTGTCTTCTGCTCATCACAGTTGTAGGGTGTCTGTGTATGTGTTGAGGTGTGAACACATATGCACACACATTGAGCCCATTCTCTTTTCCTTTGGTGCTGAAGGACAGAACACACAAAAGGTGAGGGACCACAGCTGAAATGAGCACCGGAACTGGCTGCTCTGCTCGTTTCCCAAGTCCTAACCTGGCTGGGAGTCTTGGGGAAAAGAGAGCAACATCTTGTGAGTGTAGCTGTGTCCCCGTGCTTTCTCAAGGCCCAGTGTGTGCCTGAGGATGCTTCACTTGTCTTCACTGAACCCAGTTTAGAAGTTACTTGGCAAATTATTTTATCTGCAGATTTTATTCAATATCTGGGTAGTGGCTGCATCGGTTGACTACTGAATAAGTTTGATCTTTAGTTCATGTGTGTGTTTGTGTGTGACCAGTGTGGATTTGTTATGTTAAGTCTTTTTGACAAGAAAAAAAAAAGAAAAGTTTTGAAAAGAGATGTTCTGCTACTGCATCCTTACAAACACATGACAATTACTAGGTTTTAGAGAGTATCATGGAAAGAAGGAGGCTTGGCGCCAACCAGTTAAGGATGAAAAGCTTCACCTGCATTTGCTTTAAAGCTTTAGCAATAAATACAAGGCTGAAAACGAACCGGGTTATCAAACCTTTCTGCAGTCTTTAATGCAGCTTGATATACTTGCGATGAAAATTTCCTTATTATACACTACTTATGGTAATGGTTTGAGAGAATTTGTCTGCAGGTCAGGGTGGGCAGCTGTGAAAAAGTTTGAAACAAGGAAGCTGATTTTGTTGGGTTTTGTTGTTGTTTTCTTTTAATATGAGCCCCTAGATTGCTGGACTGAAGATACAAAAGCCTCTTCTGATGTGTGTTACTCTTCATTCTTCTCTTTTTCTTCTCAACTAGATCTTCTTGAGCTATGGACACCATAAATGGTGCTGGATTTGGATAGGTAATAGTACAAACTTTGTGTGACCTAATTCTGCATCTGCACATCAAAATCAAATCAAATTAGATTAAATCAATAAGAAGTACTTTGTTTCTTTCATGCTGTGCAAAAACTAAGGAAATTTTCTCTACCTATTGGGATGCTGTACACCTGCATACCACTCAGATATTTTTCTCACGAGAAGTGCAGTTGAGGTGGCAATCTTAAAAGCAGACAAACCCAACTTCTGTTTTGTCCCTTCGGTGAGGGTACCTCGGGACATGTCCCTGCTCTTAATCCCCTGACAGCTTCCAAGAGGCTGATGCAAATAATTGTGCCAGGCTTTGATTATGAGTTATTGCACTGCCACTTATTCTCTTTGTCTCCTGCAGTTTACAGAGGCAGCTTCAGTGCATAATTTAATCCTTGTACTGGGGACTGTAGCAAATCCACAGAGATTTCTACCAACCATCCTCTCTGGCATCAGAACATGTGCATGTCTCCTTTGATGTGAATTCCCCAACCAGAGCCTTAGAAGGACCTATAGCTTTGAAGCTGGCCTATAAATTGTGCTTTCAGGAATCAAGTTGTCAGCCTCCTCTTCAGGAAGAAAGGGAGAGTAAACTGTAAAGCAGTTGCATAAAGCTACAGGGCAACTTACAGATCTGGTTTTCTTGGCCTTGAAGAATTCCTGTACGATGTTGAGAATCCCTTTTTGCCTGGCTTAGAAGCATCCTTTTTTGTGACTGCAGGACCCTGTGGGCAGTGGTCTGTGATGGTGCTTGACTTGAGGGGTTCCCTATGCCAGGGCAAATGGAAGGGGGCAGGCATGCTGGGGCTTGTGACCTGTTCAAGTGGTTTCTGTGTTCCAAAGACAAGCACTGATAATGTGCCTGCACTGGCCTTTGTATATGTAAATTGTCTGCATGGTTTACAAACACTAACTTTCATCAGATGTTTCCTATGATGCGGAACAGGCAGACTTCTGCCTTTCTATTGAGACAGAAATAAGCTGGTCTTTGAGTTGAGGAATTTCAGTGGCTGAATCTAATTCAAAAAGACAAATACAGTTGCCCTCTTCAGGATTTGATGTCTGTTTATGTGTTCTGCTATCATCTCTGGGAGCTCTTTCTATACCAGCCTGAAAAAGTGAAGAACTGTCTAGAATCAACCAATGACACTAACTTTGGGTTTTTTCCTGTGTTCTCTGTCTCTGATAAGTACAAGAGCTGAAACCATTCTGTTGCTGTCCCTGCCACTGCTGCTAATGCCATTATACCAAACATTGCTAAAACTGACCATGAATTTACTGACCATTTACATTTACTGCACTGTCTGCACTGAACTAATCAGCCTTTCTCTATATACAGAGAAGCTTCTTAGCCAGGCTCCTTCACAGCTAAATTGGCAAGTTACTAGTATGTTTACAAATATTACACAGAAACAGACAGACTTGTGTCTGCTTCTCCTGAGACTTTCAGGTTGGTTGCACCATGGAGAGAAGCCCTAAGGGGATGTTTTACTGTGCCCTTGCAGGCTAGTGGAAAAGCAGCAGGGTCCTCAGCCTGACAGAGAGAGTCTGCAGAAATGGATTCCATTGCCTCCTGAAAGCCAGTTACTGCACGCATGCTGGTGGGGAAGGCCAGAGATCCACATGGATGTTGAGCAGCTGCACAACGAAAGGTTGTGAGAGCTCAGGGACAGAAGGCAGAGGTGTCAGTGTATACGCAGCATTTTGCAGCTCATGCCTTAATTTGGTAATGGCCCTTAAGGCAACAGAAGGCAGCAGCTGCACCTAGAAGAACTTAACAGTGACATGCTGGTTTAAGTAAGTGTAGCTTAAGTGTCTAAAGCAGTATCAGTCTATCAGGAAACTTAATCATTTATCTTTTGGGGAGGGTGCCTCTCTTCCTAGAAAGAGCAGCTTTCGTAAGTCATGGTGAGGTTTCTTTCTTCAAAATGTACCAAGGAACTTTAGTTTCTCTCTATGTATTAGAAGCTGGCAGTATTGGGAAAACAAAAAGAAACTCATACAAATCAACTACAAGTCACTGCTAATGACTGCTGTAACACCGATCTTAAAACTGAATTACTTTTCCAAGTTTTACTTCAAAGAATTACTTTGAAAAACTTTGTATTAAATGCAAATATAGTAAACCAATCAAAATCTACACTCAGTTTTTATTTACAATCATATTACTTTTATTTTTTCCATATTCCAAGTTCTCCCCCAGTAAATGATGCTGCTGTCGTGTTTACATTCAATAAACCTATACACTGATAGTACATGCTGCTGCTTTCACATAGGCAAACTGGCCTGCACATGTTGTCTGCATGTCAAACTGTATACAGACATGGAAGATTCTACACAAGCATCCAGAGTGTTTCCTGAAACACTGTTGTGGCAGAGGTACAGATCAGCCGTTCTGCTCTCCCAGTAGAGAGAGGCAGTTGATGTGTCTGATGTACTAAGAGGAAACTAAGTCTAAAAAGTTACAGTATTTTATTACTTGAATGCAGTAAACTACAAATTTGCAGAGGAATGGGTGTGCTTAATTCTTGCTGGAAGGAGTTACTGGAACTCCTGACTCTGTTACCAGCTTTACTTGAGAGGTACAACCTTTTTGTGGCAACTGACTCAGACCTCCAAGTGATGCAGGAATAAAAGGAAGAAGGGCTTTAGTACTTAATTCTGTATTCTCTATTTTTTAAAAAGCTACATTTTTTGCATCTGTTTTTCATTATCAAAGTATATTTTCTCTTTCAAAGTAAACTGGTTTCTTCATGACAAGTTATTGTTCATAACAGCTCAGTGCTATAACCAGGAGACAGTAATTCAAAATTCACTCTTTTCTACTTAAAGGTATAATGAACTACAGCTTATCCTCCTCCTTATAAAGCCAAAGTAATTAGAACAATCTGTTGTATTATGTATTTCTACAAAATCTTCTTCTCTGCAACTGCTGTAAGACCTCAGGTGGATGCAGCGATTAACACTGTCACAAAATTGAGTGACTTCTCCTCTTAACCCTGTAAACACTAGCATCTATAGACAAAATCATTGCTTAATGCTTTAGTACATCACAGAATGGTGCTGATACCAGTATTTTACAACTAATGCAACGGCAAGTAATTCACATGTAATCTTAACAGTTAAAAATTCAAGACTAAGGTACTAACTAAAGAAACCACTAACATGAAGTTTCCTTATCTGGTATGGAATAAGGGGAGGGAAAGTTTAGATAACATTGTAGAGATTGGGCAGGAACAAAAAGTTTATTACTCCATCCAGTATTTTATATGCTTTACAAAAACCAGTAATACATCACTGTGCCCGTAAAAGTGTTATCCATGGCAACAGAAAGCACATACTACTTTGTCATCTAATGGGGTCTTTTTAAAATCATAATACAAAGGTTTGTGCTGTAGCAGTCCTCCACTTTGCACTGTAACAATAAGGCTTACTGTACTTGGAATACAAAGCTGTTACATCTGCAGTTATGAACCACTGGCTTTAACAAACATCATTTTATAGTTGCTTTTTGCTTCTTTTTTGCTTTCTGGAACCTCAGCTTCAACATGTTTTTCAGCAGCTTGTAGCTCTTCTGCAGACTCCTCTTGTTCAGACTCAGAGCCACTTTCGGAGTCCTCTGAACTCTCTTCAGAGGAGTGTCCAACTGCCTCTTCTTGTTCTTCACTTTCCTGAAACTGGAAGTTCAGACTATGAGACAGATAAACCATTATTTCCTGGCAACTCCACTGCAGCTTTTAATATTTCACAGTGAGAATGTTTTGCTTAATGGCTCCTTTCATTTTAGTACTAGAATGGGCTCTATTGCTAAACCCAAGTCTTTAACATGCAAATTAGTATACAGAAAGCAACTCCACTAAAGTGGTTAACCATATACCAACCATGACACTCATGGCTTCACCAGCCACATTCTTATTTAGTTATAGCAGAAATCCTAAAAGCACCATTAAGTGAGTTTGAAAAGTTTCAGGTCACATCAGTTCAGTAAATACTTTGGTACACGCAGTACGTGACACCTGAACATTTGTCATGGAGAAAACATAATGAAACGAACAGCTATACCACCAAGAATTCACATTTGTGACTGATCCTTGAAATTAAGTTTTGTACACTGCAGCATGAGGAATGCTGAAGTAATCCAATGATACTGCGATCAAGAACAATCCCCAAATGACATTTTGTTCATGGTCCTGAGAAGCAAAGCCTCTATGGCTGTAATATTAAGAATTCCCAGCATTGCACAGGTGGTTTTACTCACTCTGGAAAAATCAGCTATATTTTTATGCAGTAACTGGTGTTCACAGGTAGCAAAAAAATAATTATTGCATCTTTCAATCAGCAGATGAAGACATGTTCCAAATAACCTGATCCTTTTGTGTTTTGTCACACTTCCTGCTTACTCCTATGGAATTCCCTGCAAGTACAAGACCAGCTCACTGAAGGACTCTGTACAGCACATTCCCCTTGTCTGACACCTCTATAGCCAGTTCCGTTTCAGGCCCAAAGAGGTATGTGCCTCACCACAAGAAACAGCTACGATTAATTAGCTCTCAGCAACAATGCAGATGGTTATCCTGTCTTCTTATGTATTATGTGGCAGGACCCTGATTTAATATCTTTGTCACCTTCTGTCCTCATCAGTCTTGACTACTATGGAGCATTACACGTCATATCACTTTTCAGAACAATAAGAAACATTAATAATTTTCAGGCCACCACAACATACA
The DNA here is from genome assembly GCA_026283785.1 of Coracopsis vasa. Classification (NCBI taxonomy): domain Eukaryota; kingdom Metazoa; phylum Chordata; class Aves; order Psittaciformes; family Psittacidae; genus Coracopsis; species Coracopsis vasa. Next base: position 6,498 of record JANHGB010020955.1, on the reverse strand, counting down.
CAATTAGGGGTAAAGGGCCTGCAGTAAGTTTCTCTTTTAACGCAAACTGCAGCAGTTTGCCAGCAGTTGTAGTGACGGATTTTTAAACCATGTATCATCTTATCTTAGTGGACTGAAAGCCAAATCGTTATGGAAATAAACAACTTCCTACCTCACTGAAACCAAGTCCACAATGGCGGCGGTTTCGTCCGGACATCGTGCTGTCCATGCTTTGCTGGTACTGAGACTCCAATTCTTCATTCATTTTCTTGTCTTCTTCCCCTGCATTGTCCAGTGTACTTTGGTTATGGTTCATTCAAATTAACAAAGACATCAAATTACAAGAAGTCACATTTTCAAAGTTTTATCAATATATTTGTGAAAAAAGTTTAACTTTAGCCATCTTAAACTACTGGAATGAGTATTACTGCATAGAAACCATCATATTTATAAGTAATCACATCAGTGTGCAAGCAAAACTGCTTTGATAAAAAGATGGGTTTGTAAGTTTCTAACAGCTGATGCATTCAGAGAGATGTGCTATGCATGGCTTTATGTTCTACTAAACCAGATAAATGTAACCAATATGGCTTCTCTGTACTTCCTCACAATGCCGCAACATGTCACAGCAAGGAAAAAGTTTCTGATCTTCACTTCATATGATTCTATCATTAAACTATGAATAATATATAGCAACAGAAGTTGGGACAATACTACCACTCTCATATATAGAGATGTATCTGAAACTATTTTATGATCCTGAATTACGAGGGGTGGTTACTACATCTCAGTATTTTTCCCATCTTTAGAAATTAGCAGAAAAACTGGCTTTCATGAGCTACTTCTACATGCCCTTTTTACTTACTTATGTAAATAAAGAATCCTTTTTACTGAGGAAAATATGGTCTAAAATAGTTAAGAAATCTCTTTTCTTTTAAAGGGTAGGAATCTCTAATTCTCCCTCAACAGGCCTGCAATACTCTAATTTTCAATTTTTATCTCTGTAAAATTAAAAAAAAATAAAACTTGTATTGCAAATTAGTATTTCCTCATTTGGAAGTTAGAGCTACGTGTTATTATAAAAGCACAATAACTGTATGATGGACAAGGAAGTGTTAAGAAAATAGCTATTCTGTGAAATAACATCATCTTTTTTGTGAAAAAACATCATCTTAACTTTTTGCTAATGATAAAGCAGTAGTGATTTCTTACGGATCCTTAGAGCAAACATCATCTCCTTTCTAGGAAATTCAGGTATAAGGAAGTGATTCTCAGTCACTCTGCAAGCAAACAGCAGAACCTGGAACAAATCCCCAGGCTTCTTTTGGTGTTTTGGCCCATAGATAATTTTTCAACTGAAAAATTACTATTGGAATGTATCAGGGAAAGGAGCTTTCTGGAACTCTGGCAGTTGCTATTCTACACGGCTTTATCAAAGCTTCTCTCACAACCGTCAAGCTCAGCCTCGCTTCAATGTATTTTGACTTACTACCTAAACAAGCATGATAAGAAGTTACCATGGTCATGTTACATGACATCAGATTATTGCTGACAGCCAAGATGACCCTGCAGATCTTTTCAGATTCTACCTCACTGCTTTAAGGCAGAGATCTTTGTATGCAATAGGTAATCAGGTAGGGGCAGAAATCAACCCTGTTCTTTTCCATGCCCAACAATTTAAGAGGTGTCGATACCCATTCCTGACAACAAAGAAGAAGTATAATACTGCTAGGTACCAACAGCAATAAAGCTTTACTTTCTTATTTTGACAGTAAAGTAAAACTGAGGACCTATAGGCTGATTTCCAGGGCACTTGTACACAAGTTTAACTGACCACCAAATACTTTGCTGAACCTGGATTTCAGAAGACAAGAAAGCAATTAGAGAAACTGTCAGCAATCTAACGAGAAATTAGGAACTTCTACAAATCCATAGCCTGAACTGTCTTGAACTACAGCCACAAAATCTGAAGTCTCTCCCTGCAGTATCTATGAAGCTCAAAGTACTGATATGCTCCTAAATAAGGGTTAGATTTCCAACTTTGTATCAGCTGTTGGATAAACTGACCTGTCCTGAAGTGAGAGGTTGATCTGTGGTCTCCGATAACAAGGCGGCCAGTATGTTCTTTCTAAAAGAAAAGGCAGTTTGTTTTGGAGCTTTAGGGTGCACTGACAGCTCTGCCAACATTCCGGAAATCTTGAATGAAAAAGGTTTGCTGCCAAACCTTGACAACCAACTACAGAACTGTAAGTTACACTAGCTAACAACTGCTGCCTCTTGATGAACTTGTTTCACCTTCAAATTTTCTGAAAAAATAACCCCAATGACTAACTACTTCTTACTCTTCCCACACCCCAAAGCTGATAGTTTTCTATTTCTAAAACTATTTTGTTCTGTTTCTTGCCACTGATATGAAAACTACATTACACAGTGCTGGACATGTGTCAATTTCGGTTCTGACCTCTCTTTCTCTCTACTTCAGTCAGTGCAGCTCACAATGATTCCACTTTTAGACTGGTCACAATATCAAGCAAGACCTTCAGAGTGCTCATTAATTAATTGGCTCAGCAATTGTTCATTAGCAAATGTGTTCCTATAGGCAAGAACTGGCATTACATAGCAAGCAGCATTAAGTATCCAAGCAGATATTGTTAAGATTAGTGGTAGTGGAATGCTTTAATAGGGCATTATATTCCTGTCCCCTAGGAAGTATAACTTTCACCTCTTTAATACAGTAAAATATTTTAACTTACAAAAATAATCTATTCAAGCATAATAAGCTAGTACAAGTGAATTTATGTTTCTTGTAGGTATGTAGAATTGGAATACAAGATATTTTTTAGATGGAAAAAGCACAATTATATTTTTTTTTCCTCAAATGAAAGAGAATTTTACAGACCTAGTGTACAGACTTGTTGATTTATAACAAGAATTCTCTCAAAAGTGTTAACAATTTTATCAGCTGGTCTGAACGGATGAAGGTGTGGGAGGCAGCTGCACGGCAGACACTAGACTATTTAAGACATATGTTTTGCGCTAAACCGCTGCCGACATAAGACAGCTGCGGCTGTGAAACCCAAATCCTCCTTAAAGAAGAGTCCCAAAACAGAATTGCTTTTGAGTGTTCTCTTTTTCTTCTGAGAGGACTGCGGCCTGCAGCAAGCCTCCTACGGAGATTTCGTTTCATCGCAAATATAAAATCCTGCGGAGCCGCGGGGGGAGAACCTCCTCCCACTCGGGCTCCCGTGTGCTCGCGGGGGGCAGCGGAGCGTCCTCACCTTCCCAGCACCCATGAGACGCAGGAACTTCTGCTTCCGCTCCTCGTTGCCAAGGTCCGCCGCCTCCCAGCTCCTGGAACCCTGCGGGAGCACAAGCTAACTGCGCCCGCCCGCCCCCTCCGCCGCGGTGGGCCCGGCGGCCCCTCAGCTCCCACCTCTGGCTCCCCCGTGTCGCCTCCGGCGCCGCTGTCCCTCGGGCGGCTTTTAACGCGAGGAAGAGGGCGTCCGGGAAGGCCGCGGCCTTCCCTGCGTCCCGCGCCAGGTTGGGGGATCGTACCGGGACTCCGCCACAGTTTCCCTCCCAGCCTCCTCCTCCGCCCCCCTCCCGCCGCCCTTATTTACATCAGGGGAGGCCGCTCGCTTGCGGCCGTGGTGGCCCTGGGACTCCCTGGCCGAGCTCATCGCTGCGGCTGGGTGACCAGGCCCCTCTACTGCCTTCCTGCCGCAGCCGCTCCCTCAGTCAGCGGCGGGTCACAGCGCCGAGTCGGCCGCGGGGCGCGCCGGGAATGGTAGTTCTCGACAGGCTGGTGGCATCACGGCTAAGGCAGGCGGGGACTACCCGTCCCACAGGCCTCCGCGGTGGCGGGGGCTGTCTCTGCCTCCGCTCTGCAGGGAGGCGCTGGCTGGGCAGCTGCGCGAGGGTGGCTGGAGGGGGAAGAAGAGGCGTTGTCGTGTCGGTGCCTGTGGAGTTGTAGTCGGTCACCCAGATTTCGCCTCGGTGTGGCGTCAGGCGCGGCGCAGCTCCCCTTCAGGCGTGAAATGCCGCTGGGGGCATGAGGGGAGTAAAAGGGGCTCTCGCCCCTGGGGTTGTGCTTCTGCCGTCCTGTGAGCGCGGCCGGGAGGCTGCTGGCTTGAAGCCTGAGGTAATCCCTGCTATGGGACGGCGAGCTCTGGCCGTAGTAGAGGCAGCGGCTGGTCCCGCCTGGGTGTGCTGCTGCCGACGTTTCAGGTTGGGTTAGAGTCGCCTTGGAGGCAGCGGTAGTACCCCGCGCCCCCTCCGCGCTCGCTTTTCAGGTAACGGTCGTGTTCGCGAGGACACCACGAGCTTCCTGCCGCTTTCCACACCTCAAGGCGCCTCTCCCAATGCCCTTCTTGTAACCTTCTGCGTCCCGTCAGCTCTAGCCTCACCAGAAATCTCACCACCGCATCCGAGTAATGGGCTCCCTTCCCGCCGATCGGCACTGCCACCTCGTGTGGAGAGCGGCAGCTGATGACCTGTGTGGATTCCTGTGTCTGGAGCCCCAGATGTTTCCACTTAACGCTTCAGTTGCTCTGGTCTTTCGCTATCCCTGTCATTGCTGGAGTCCCATCTCCACGTATATGCCGTGTACACAGCAGAAATTCACTTACTGCCCCCAAGTTAGTATTTTCTCACATACTTCTGCTTCAGAATTAGCTTAATTTGAGCGGTTTACCATTGAACGTTAATATTCTGGAGTTTCTGCTTCTGTTGGATTGGAAGATGTACACAGTCACACTTCAGGTCTTCTGACCTTCATGTGAAGAAAAGCCCGTTCTGTTTTCTTTCTCAGTTACAGTGACTCTTTCCCCATGATAAAATTGTAGAAGTCCTACTAATGCCAGGAGGTGAAGGTGCACATGCTGAAACGGTGTGTGCCAATTCGTGTTGCAGCTTAAACCTGACTAGTTTAAGATTAAAGTTGGTTGCTTAAGGATTTTTGAAATTAACATGAGATAAACTACTCGAGAGGAAAACAGGTTTAAGCGCACATAGGTGTATGTAGTCTCACTGAAACCTCCTTAACAACTGATTAAAAACAAATTCTTGCAATTTTCTTGTTTAGGCTGAGAGCTAAAGTTAGTGGCTTAATAAGATCTTTCTTAAGTAGTTTTCAGTCAGTATGTTCATGTTGTCTGTGTGCATAAAGGCAGTCACTTCAGCCAACGACTTCTCATCCCCAGCGGTACACATAAATTGTGTGTGCTTGTTTCCTCAATCTTCTTGTGTGCTTTGCACATACAGTATAGGTAGTCAGAATATGCCCCAAATTTTCAGTTCTTCTCAATAGTTAGCTTGAAAGAGCTTTCTTTTAAGTAGCAACAATCTAAGATGCATTTCTTTGCATCTAGTTATTGGGGTTTTGGGGTTTTGTGGGTTTTTGATTTTTTTGTTTGTTTTTGTTTTGTTTTGCTTTTTGGTTGCGGGGGTGGGTGTTTGTTGTTTGTTTGTTTGGCTTATATTCTTCTAACCACAAGTTTTTATTCTTATTGATTTTGTAACTACAACTATTAAATATTTTAGATTTCAACCAGTAAGTTTATCTGCCCACCTGTCTAGCTCAGAGTTCCATCAAGGAAATTTTTCAATTTTTTTGGATTTTGAAGGTTAGAGGGAAAGAAGGATGAGGTAGGCTGCTTCTGCTAATGCCAGGTGTAGTCATTTGCAAAGGCAAGAGGACCACACTCTGCAAGGAGTGGTTAGGGGCAAACAGATCATTGAAAAGATACCACATAGGTCCCATAACACATTGGTCTACACACAGTGTAAAGATGCCAAGACACCTCATAAAGGAATGGTGTTCAGTTCCTTGCAAGTAACTTCTCTTTATGCTGAAGAAGAGCCCACTCTTGGGGTGGGTGATGATGATAGATCTGGTTTCTTTAAGTCGCTTTTTGTTGAGGTGATCTGACTGCTGGTCAGAGCTAAGTTCATCTTTCAGACAGTTTGGGGAAGACCCTGCAGTAGCTACCTTCAGTTTTCTGTATACAGTTTTCCTATGCTCTGCCTGTAGCAAATGGAAAGTTCCTGTAAGACTTTTAAAGTTAGGCTTCTGGTCTGTCTGTCTTTGAGAGGAATATTTGTGCTTGGTGAATGAGCTGCTTCTAGCTAAATTTCCTCCTTACAGAGCTAAAAATGTGTTGTTACATTCCTGTGTGTATGGCAATTAAGCTCTTCAGTCACTTTGATACTTTTTAAGAGGTTCTCTGAGTCTTGTTATTCAAATGTTACCCATTGTTCTTTTGTAGAGCTGAAATACAGTGAAAGAAGAGTTGATTAAGAAAATATTCTGGAAGATGGAGCACAGAAGTTCAGCAGATCTAATAATCTAGAGGTGTCCTGGGTAGGTAGATTCAGAGTTAAAGACATATGTAGGCTATCATTATTTTTGTTATTATTTATACAGAACAGCACGAGGACAGTGATGTTTAAATTCATGTTCACATCTGTTGCACTGCTTGAGTATGTAAAATCAAATGGAAAGGCACAGCTGTTATACCT
>JANHGB010020954.1:0-27919 GCA_026283785.1 Coracopsis vasa | reverse complement strand
GTCCTTTTTATGTTGAGGACACCAGAACTGCACACAATACTCCAAGTGAGGTCTCACAAGAGCAGAGTAGAGGGGCAAGATCAGATCCCTCAACCTGCTGGTCACACTCCTTTTGATGCAGCCCAGGATATGGTTGGCTTTCTGGGCTGAGAGTGCACACTGCCGGCACATGTTCAGTTTCTCATCACCCAACAAGGAATTCACCTACTACTTCAACCTCACCAACCCAGTAAGAAACGAGTTTGATTCTAATACAGTAAAAACAAGCAGTCCTGGCTTTTTTAGATTTCCACCTTTCTCCTTTATACCTGCAGCAGAAATGGAACAAGATGCTCAGCTGTGGGAATTCATCACAAGGCCATGGCACTCAGTGTCAGTAAACCAGGTAACAATTCAGCCCCTGCACGTGAACAAAGGCTACTCCTGAGGACTCCAGTTTCAGGATTTCTATGTCCCACAGTGATGTGGTGGTTCATCTTGCCAAAGGTTCAGCACGAACATCTATACTAGCTGTGTCATTAGTTTGCTTCCAAAACCACTATTGACTTTTTCTCTTCTATTCATAGGTTGGTTTGGTCACAGCATTGCTCTGCAGAACTGAGATAACACAAAATAGGTTAGGTGGTGAGCAACAACCAATTGAACTGCAGCTGCAGATAAAGAACCTGACGTTCTGCATTTTTTAGGAATTCCATTTCTTCTTCCTGCATCAAAACATCAGGTTCCTTCATTCTCTGATGTGGAGAAGTTAAAGACGTTTCCACATTCTCCCTCTCCTTAACAGGGACTTCCATCAACTAAGATATGTTCAGAGTCACTTGAAGCCTCAGTCTTTTGTTAACAAAAAATATTTTCCTCAGAATTCCAGGGACTATTGCTGCCTTTATTTCCTGCTGAACACATTTCCTAGGACTATGTTTTTCTATCTTGCCATGCTTTCTCTATATCTTCTGATATCAAGGACACATGATTTTTCTTGCCCTACAAACAACACACCAGCATTTCTGTATGGTGCTTGGCCATACAGTCCATGCTGCTGACCACAGTGGAGCCAGACACAGGAAGGGCTTCAAAGGCACGTCCCAGGTGGGCTGTACTGTCTGCTTGTGCACCCACTGTGGGCTGGAGTGGGGCTGAGCTGGCTGTGCAGGGGAGAGGCAGGGTGACATAGAAATGTTCAGGGTACCACCAGCTCCCTAGCCAACACAGTCCCAGGAGAAAACACAGGATACAGCCCTGGCAAGGAAGCACTTAGCTGCACTTCAACTGCTCACAAGGCACTTGGGTTAAAAAGCTAGGAGGCTGGCAGCACTGCATCGTCTGTCCTGTTTCTCTGCCTCACCGCCCTATATTTTCTTCTCGCAGTTCCTGGTCTAATCTTTTAATACCTTGTTGTGGTTTGCACCCACGTTCCCACTGATAGGAATATACATTCTGATTTAGGAGCAGAGTTTACAAGCGTGACTCAAGGCATACTTAATACCCATAACACATTGAGTTTTCTCCACCTACGCTGTTGTGTGGACTGTTCTGCTGTGGTACAAAGAAATCAGACTCGGATCTGAGATATATTCTCAGCAAAGCTATTTCCTTAGCACTTCTCCAAATATGTATTGGTGGAAGGAGATAACAAGGTGTCAGTCACAGAGCCAGACAACGCCTCCTCATCAGGCTGAATGTACCAATACTCCAGGTGACTCTATAGTATATAAAATGCATAATATTTATACACATACACATATTTGCCAAAATACTTACTTATAAACTTACCACTCTCCTGGGTGAAGAAACGCTTAGTTTCTGGTGGTATTTTTGAGAAAGGGAAGGAAGAATCAGTAAAAGATTAGGATATACTTGATGGTTTAGAAACCATATTAGTCAGAATTAAAAAATCAGGTAAAGAGATCAGTAAATAACTAGAGGGACTGTATCTCCTTGATTCACTGTATGGTTTTGGAGATATTGTGATGGCTGAAGACCAAAACCAGAGCTGTCTTTTGACACTGCATAGAGATTGAGTGCCATCCTTCAGATGATTCTTACCTTCAGGTCAGAATCCTGAAACAGGTGCCGGAGGGATGACAGGCTGATCTCTCCTTTCCAAATAAATGGTATAGTGGAATTAATAGGGGAGGAGCCAAACTGCAGAAGCACAGAGCAAGGAAATGGTCTCAAAGTGGTCAGCCGCCAGCAGGTCACCGCTGTTCTGGGCCAAGCAATGCCCCACTAGCCCTGCAGACAAGGTGCAGATGTCTGGTGCCAATGCAGAGCCGCTGAGGTGTCCTTGGTGTGCGCTACCTGCCCTGCCTGCTACCACCGCAGCTTGCCTTGGTGCTAAGGACCGCACAGATCAATGGATATCTGAAGCTGGTGCTATTACCAGCATCCATATCACTGCATAGTGATGATGAGGCAGGTTGTGGCACTCAGCCACTACTGGCAATGACCTGGGCATGATGGGGAGCTCCAGGAGAGCCATGGAGACAGTGGCTGGTTACCACCAAGAGCCACATGCAGCACCATGTCTAGATGATGAGGCAGTGGGGTTCATCCCTCACCTGGCAGGAATCTGTGTCTCTTGGATCACGACCACTGGTTTGTTGACTGTGCTGTGACAGAGGAGGCAATATGGCAGGATGCTGGCCAGGAGCTGTAAATATGCATTTTTGTTTCCTATCACCTGTGATAGTCTCCGTGGGCAATTACTAGCCCTGTTTTGGAAGTGTTGAACTACAGTAGAGAATTTGTGAGCCCAACAACAGGGAATAAGCCTCAGGCTGTAGGGTGCTTCCTGATCCCAGCTAACTAGTTTTGCAGGGGATTCTTGCATCTTCTCAGCTACTTAAGCAAGCTGGTATGTGTACCTGAGGATGGGATCAGGGTGGAGCCTCTGAATACAAAAGCTTTGAATAGGATACAAACCACTAACTCTTCCGAAAGGTAAGCTCAAGTCAGCATGGTGTGAACGCATGGCTTAAATCTCAGCACCTAAATTCAAGCCTGTCTTCAGGCACTTTATTCAATCAAGGCTTTAATGCTTCAGTCCTCACATTCTCATCAGCTGGGAAGAAACCACTGAGGGGGTGGCACTGTCTGTCCCATAATTGCAAACACAAATCTTTCTCACGATGATCATTAAATTGTAGGTGCGAATTTCCTGCAGGCATGTCGCACCAGGCAAAACAAGGCCGGGCTCTTGAAGCATTCATCCCCTGTGTCGGTGGTGAAACAGACTTCCCCAGTGGAAACATGTGATTGAGTAACACTAATTATACCTTCTGGCTTCCAAGAACAGGCCTTTATGTTAATGCAACATGAGATGCATTCTTTGCCCTAATTCACAGCCAAGAGCATTCCCCAACTGCAGTAACCGGCACAATCTTCCAGAGTGGCAATACTTGTATTTTCCCTTGTTGCTCACATGTCTCAAATGTATCCTTGTATCACAAGCAGATCAGCCCCTTGTGCTGCTCTTGGACATGGCTGTTATAGCACCACGAGGAGAATTAAGTGTACTTTGAAAAGCCTTTCTTCCCATACAAAATGTTGCATAAGACTCAAAATTGTTCTGGAATGGGCACAGGTGGCCCCTCCCTTCTGGGGTCATTTCTTTCTCATATGCTAAAGCCAAGCTGTTTTTCTCAGATGAGGACTTGGAAACACTTCTGGGGAAAAGTGGGGAACATTTCCTTTCTGGGCCTCTGCCCTTGCCCCTTCTGCTCTTGGATAACTTCACAATCTGATGGATGCAGAAGCCAGAGATGCCCTCTTGGGGCTAGGCAAAGGCCTGGGATGCCAAATCGTCTGTTCGACAGCTGATTTGAAAACAAACAGACCTTAAAATAGTATTTCTGCCATTGCATTGGCTTCAAACTCTCAGCCCTGTGTTGAACTGGACAAAGCAAAAGGAGCAGAATAAGCAGCGCTAAAGTGCCTGTTGTGCCTCCTTTGTCTTCCATATTACTCCAATGTCTGCAGCTTTTTATTTCCTCTCTTCTTCCTTTATGTCTGTTTCTTGATTACTTTTTTGCTCTGCCTTTTCTTTCATCACCTATGTGCTCTGCAGCTCTCCCTTGAGGTGTTAACTTCCCTCTTGTGACAACCTGAAGTGCCATACAAGACTTGAGAGACTGGGTAAATGAATAGAAGAATGATAGGAAAAAAACTCTAAAGAACAAAGCCATGTGACTTTTTCCTTTACTTCAGTGCAGACAGAGCCCTCAAAGTACAAGTAAAACCGGTATGAAGAGCATGTATCTTCAGTATCTCCCTGGAACATCTCATCATTTCATTTCTACCCAGTGGTTCTCCACACTCAGTCTTATCATAACCTGCTTCACAGAATCATAGAATCATAGAATAGTTAGGGTTGGAAAGGACCTTAAGATCATCTCGTTCCAACCCCTTGCCATGGGGGGTTCCTTCCAGTAGACCATGTCACCCAAGAATCCGTCCAACCTGGCCTTGCCCTCCTCTTGTCACACGACCAGCAGCCAAAGCTCTTCTCTCTGTACACACCCATTCCAAAATCATCCACTGGCTCCAGGGGGCTGCCTTCACCCCCTCTTACACTGTGCTCCTTCCACCTCTTATGATAAATTGGATGATTTATTTTTGTCCAATTGTTTACATGAAGTCTTTATTTGGTGCAGGTCTTCCAGGACTCAGACATACACACAAACCAGGGGTCTCAGAAGTTTATTCGCTCTCCTAATTTAGGCAGAAAAGAAAATCTCTTTCATCTTAACCCTTTAGATTCACTGAGGAAACGTTGCCTGTTTGAAGGCTTTGTGCTGGCCCTCCAGTTCCAATGTCAACCCTGGAGCTTGTCAGAGCACATGCAGTGACCTGCCTTGGCTTTGCCTTTCGCTCTTGCTCCCACACAGCTCTTCTACAGTCATTACTAACCCACTTGGTGAAGAAGTCATGAGCTGGATTAGCTGGGGTTCCTCTCGCCACGAGCATGGGAGCTGTCACTGACCGTGTGCAATTCCTCTCATGCACAACTACCCGTTTTCCATCAAAATTAGCATGCCAGCATTATTCCAGATGAAAGTAATTATTTTTAAGCATGTATTTTAAACATTTTAATTACTGCAGCAGCTCCCATCAAAAGACCCAGCAAAGCTCACTCCTGGCTTGACTGGGAACAGGACCCAGCCTGAAACTTGCTTGAGTCTTGACTTACATTTTTGCTCTGAAAACCTAAAGGAAACTTCCTGTGAAGCACACTTTTTCCCTTCAGTTAGGAAACGACATGGTTACTTATGTCAGACATTATCTAATCTGAGAGTGTCAGAGCGCCTTGCCCTGGCTGACAAGATCATATCACCTCTAGCATGATTGATAGTGCACATCTGGGCTCCAAACTGATCTGGTCCTCAGAGAGCTGCAGTTGCTGGACAAGCTGGGAGAAGAATGAGAAGAAAATCCTGACTGCTTTCAGGGAGGAGTATGATCAGCTTAAATATGGGGGCGGGGGGGATATTGTTAATGTAATAACAAGAAATTGGTATTTGGGAAGGGAGAGCTCTCTTCTGGTCCTGTGTTCCCACTTACTTCAGCACATTAATGATTTTACCTCCACTTAGGGTAAAAAAAAAAAAGACATATAATCAGTATATTTTGCTTTGCAAATGTTCTGCTCCTGGGAATTCTGGATTCGAGGGCTGTGCCTGCAGCAGCAGTACTAGTGAAATCTGCTTATTTAGCTTTAATGTGTTTCATAGGTAGGTCTGGGACTTTGACCAGCAGAGCCTTCAGCATCCCATTTGCTTTGTTTTGCAAGTTCTGCAAGCAGGAGGGTTGTCTGAGAAGGAAGGCAGCCATCTCCTGCGATTCCCTGGGGACCAGAGCAGCCTTAAACAATCACAATAGCAAGCATACGCCCTTGTGCCCGCAGTTCCTCATTCAAGGGGGCTGAAAAACACGAGAAGCTGCCACAAGGCTCATGCTGTGCCCCAGCAAGAGCAGCTGGGCCATGGTAGGTGTGGGTGCTGTCAGCATAAAAAAGGAGTCTCAGCAATTGTCTCCTGGCCTGCTTTGCTTACAAAAGAAGATAAGTAATTTGAGTTGCAGTACTGGTTGGTTATTGTTTTACATCAGTGACATCTAGTACTCAGATTTTTCTGAGTCTTTTTGAGTAGTGGAGTATACAAAGAAGTATTTAAACAGCATTAAAGGGTTTTTGCCATTTCATTCAAAACTGAGAGATCAGATGCACCAGAATAAGGATTTCATCCCAAACTTATTTATTTTTTCCAGTTTTCATTGTCTTATTTTTAAAGAGTAATGGTAAAGTTTTATTCTCACTCATATACTTTTAAAATGCCCCTGGGCATTCCCTGCTAGCTCTCTAAAAGCAGACTGATAAGGGGGTGCTTCGCCTTTGTTGACAGGAGATAACCCAGGACACCCTGGGAAGGTCACAGTGACAGAGCTGAGTACCCAGCACTTCACAACACATGCACTGAGGCTGTGCCTCAAGGCTCAGGAGGCACAGGCTCAGGGAGCACAAGCCTATGACACAACCAACCTCTCCCCTCTTCTGCGGAGTACAGAGAAGCATTGACATTAGCACACCAGTTAGATCCTTGGAGACAAACCACAATGAAATCCATGGCTCATGGAAAATGCAGCCCCTCGTCCCACAAAGCACTGAACGTTATCAGCTGTTAGTACCAGCCTCTAAAGACAGCGAGTCACTGCACAAGATTACCGAGGAAGACTTCACAGCCTTCAGCACAAGCAGATTTGGAGGGGAGGGGAAACAAGCAGTGGATGGTGGTGTCAGAACCACAGTGTGACAGAAACAAAGCATTTTCCATTGGCAAAGAAAGGCAGGTTTTGGAAAGTCAAAGTGAACTATCTGTTTTCTGCTTTTCCTTTTCAAAACATTGCCCTATTTTTGTGGTGAAAGCTCCCTGCTGCAGGCTATGAGCTCCTCATGTCAGCTGCTCCAGCCCTCTCAACCGTCTCTGGTCAGCTGGATGGGCTTAGTGCTGATGTTACAGATTAGAGGGCGAATGTGCAAAACCCTGAGAGAAGTGGTAACCTTCAGCGAGGAGGAACTGATGTGCAGCTGAAGGTTCCAGAATCTCCAGTGCTTTGTGCAGCAGCAGCAGCCCTGCCTCCTGCTCGGTGTGACCCCGCCATGAGCCAGCAGCCACCAACAGGCATGGTTGATTCCTGCAGCAGTGACACTCAGTAGGGAGTGCGTGTGGAGTCAGAGGTGCCAGCCAGACTGTACAAGTGTTTGGGAGTCTGAAGCTGGTGATGAGTGCCTGTGGGATTAGGAAGAGCATTCTGTGTTCCTGTCCCCCACCACCATGCTCTTCTTCGTGCTAAGTTACAACACATGTCAGGTACTCATCAGTGCAAGCTGTGGAGCAGGAGCATCCCCCCTCCACAGGGATGCCTCTGGCTGCAGCCAGCCCCTGGACACCCTTTGCCAAGCCCCAGCCCCAGCCCATCCCCTGGAGGCTGCCCAGCTGCTGGAGGCTGCAGGACCACAGGGGAGGCCCAGGAGCCCAGCACGTCTCCTGTGGCATCGGTTCCCATGACCCAGTGGCCCTATGGAACAATTACATCAAGCTGCTTCAGTCCCGCATCCCAGGGGAGGGGGCAAGTTCTGAGCACTGCAGGCAGCTGTGGGAGCCTCTGGGTTTGCAGATCCTCACATTTATGTAGGAATGGCAGAGCCCATTGTACGTGTTCCATGCACAGCACAAACGAGTTCCAGTGGGTGAGTGGAAGAGTGCCTGATTTGGTTACGCTGGCTGCACTTGTGAGCAAGCAGCTTGTTAAACAATGAGACATTCTAGACAGCGTGAACTTTGGTAACCAAAAGCTGGAGGCAAAGCAGAGATTTCTAGCAGCATCCAGAGCAAGCCCAGATCATGCTACGGGCTCTGTCTGATCACAACCGCCAAGGTTTATGGGACAGGTAAATTAAGTTTGTATTACTTCAAAATATGGAATGAGGATTGACAATTACTCTCCCTCTGTGTAGAAACACAGGTGAACATCAGGGGTGTCAAGGGGTTGGACCAGGTCCAAACTTAGAAATACTGTAGGATTTCCTCAATTTGTGTGTGCCTGGGTGGTGTAAATAACCCATTTTCATGCTGTAAATAGCACTATTGGTTGTTGTTTGTTTGTCTGGTTTTTAAGTGGATGTGTTTCTGCCAGGACATCACACGTTTCTCCTGCATTGTAACCATTACCTTTTGCAGATGTCCATCTGATAGATATTTTGAAAGCAAGCCTAACTTACAGCACTGACATCAGGTTCTTTGCCACCAGGCTTGCTATTGCCATTTTGTTTTAAAGTTTGGCTGCAGAAAGTCTTGTATAGGTCTATGGCTTAGCACACTTGCTCCAGAAACAGAACAGTGTCAATCACTCCTGTGTGAGGAGGCCCTCGGCTGTCCTACGCAGAGAGTCCCATCTCCATCTTGCTGGTGGTGATACATCTGTCTGTTCATCTCTACATGCTCACCTTGTTGGGGAGAAGTTGCAAGAGGATTTGACTACTTGCCTGTTAGGATGCCAATGGGAAAGACACACTTGAATCCCCCCATGCTGAAGATCCAGGTCTTGTTCCCCTGCCCAAGCTGCATGGGAGCACTTCGGTGTGCAGTGCCTTGCTTCACAGCGAGCAGCCCTTGCCCAAGCACCCCTCAGAGCTGTGAGTGCCCCATGCTCTTTCCCTGAAGGGGAGCCCAAAGGCGCTCACATGGTGACTGAAGTACTGTTTTTGTTAAAACCACAGACTTCAACAAGGTAGGTTTTGCAGCGAGAGAAAGCACAGATGAGCTGGGTGAGAGACACTGAGCATGACCTTTCCCTCATCCCCCACGCATCCCAGCATTACGACTTTTGTCCACTTTTCATGGCCTTCTACCTTGCAGGGAATTCACAGCTCCTCAGGGACCTCTGGCAGAAAAGCTTCCCTTCCGTGACCTCTGCCTGCACATGTTCTCCTTCCAGTCTCCATCCTTGCTGAGCCTCTGCTTTCTGCCTGCCCCAGCTTATGCCCTGCAATCACCGTCTTCTGCCCTGAGAGCTCCACGTGTCTCTAGGGTTAAGGCACAGATAAGGTCCTTTAAGCATAAGGAGTGTTTGAAGAAATATGGCTACAACATTTCATGCACTGCCCCTCAATTAATCCTCCAGGAGGGGTTCTCCAGTGATGGGGATCACAGCAACCAGTGGAGAGAGGCTGCTGGGAAAAGCCATAAGAAGAAGAGATACAAAACCAGAGAATAAAAGTCAGATCTGCTGCTGCACATGGAGAACAGCACAGACACATGTGGAGAGAGCAGTTGTAGAGCAGCGTTTTCCCATGTTTAGGGCATACCCTTCATCAGCACACAAAGGTCTGAACCAGCTGTGGTGCTGTGACACAGCTGAAGGCATTTCAGCTTGTCAGGCTACCTCGCATCAAGGGGGTGAGTGATACAAGCACTTGGCACCAGGCTGTTTCACTTGATTCATCTTGCAAGACATTTGCAACCTCACCATTCCAAGATGCACCAAGGTTTTAATCTGTGATGTGTTATGAATGAATGCATAATATTAAGAAGAATCATTGATTCACACTGTTAGAAAACACAGGAGTATATGGAATTTTCTTCTATACAAAAAGAATACCGTGACTTTTAAGAGAGGTAAATCCTGCTCTCCTCCAGTGCCAGTGTGTATCTGCCATATCAGCACTGAAGCCATGAGAAGCAAAAATGAAGGAATATTTAAGATAGCATTGCCTTTTCCCTGCCTTCTCCCCAGAGCAGAGATGTTCTCTCAAACCCCACATATTTAATCTTGAACACATCAAATAAAAACCAATATATTAAAAATCTAATTGTGTTTGGACTAGATATATTGTGATCTGCAGTGCTCCATCTGCAGGGATATACTTTCAATGCACGCCTTCACAACTTGAATTCTAACATCTTGTTTCATTGAGGGTTAGACTTATCCCTTGAAGCCTTGCAGCTGAAGTACGAGTGTCTCACAGTGCTGAGAAGCAGGTGTGCTGTAGCTGCTGTGAGGGACTTTGCTGTGGTTTTATCATTGTCTTAGGTTTGATTTTCTGAGCTGCCACTCAGCAACTTTAACCCGTCCATCTTCAGAGCCAGAGTTACAAGGCAGGTTGCACCACCTTGAGCTGGCTTCACCAGAGCCAGAAGTACCCCTTGCTCCTTGCAGAAGACACACAGGAACAGGCATAACCTGAACTACTTCTGATACTTTCAACTTCAATTAGTAACAATCCCCTGTTCTGGAGCAGAAGCAAGAGCTGGGGTTGGAACAGCCAGATTGGCATGTTCAGAGAGACTTTACCTTGATCTGCAGCCTCTCGGGGAAACTTGCAAATCTGCTCCCACAGCTAGAAGCTGCTGCTAGACTAGCCCCCAGCTATCCATTTTCATGGGAATTGAGTGTAGTATGTCTGATTAACTGACAGGTCTCTTTAAAAGGTTCTGGGCAGCAAGCGATCCACACAACACACAAAGCCTGTGCTCTCCTTGATATAAAGGGACTGTCTAATGGTAAAAAGACAAAAAATCACTGCAAAATAAACAGGGAGATACTTACACTGGCACTTGAAGGAACAGTGTGACAGAGAACCCCATTGCTGAAGGGGTTACTATAAAGAAAAAGATCATCAAAAACTCAGTCACTTGTCTGGCTAGGAGCTGGCTTGTAAAATCAGAGCTGTAAGCCACAAGCTGTGCAGAACTCGAGAGCCATGTCTGAAGACATGCTGCCCTTTTCTCCTGGAGAGCAGCAAACAACTAGCAGTAAAGAGCACATGATGCTGGGGCACACCGCAGTACTGTGCTGCTGTGCAATACCCTGCTGCTGCTTTAAGGTGACCCGCAGCAACTCTCATCTTACAGTCAACTAAAGGCAGATTCTACACATTAGATGATCATGAGGCCCATCCAGTTATGTCTGACTAATGAAATTTAGGGACTATTATTTGCAACCCATGGATCAGGAAGCTGTTTTTTGAGAAGGAAATTACTAAGAAAGACTGCTGAAGAGCACAGTTCCCGGCCTGACAAATACTCCAGCTCTATCAGAGAAACTGATCAACAAAGCATGCCCCGTGGTATTTTTGGATAAAGGACTGATCACATGCTGTGCACTGGAAGGAAACAGCAGTGTGTGCCAACTCACCTGACCTGGATGTATTATGCAGATTGGAAGCTGATAAATTCCACTTACCCGTGTCTACCCTCAGCTATGCTGCCACTGAAAATACTTCTGCATGACATCGAAAGCACTGCAGATTATTGACTACTCCCCAGCATCTTCCTTGAGCCTCAAGAGTAGTTTCTTCACCAACTCTGCTCATTTTCATTTGGCAAACAGTGACATTTCCCCTGCTTTACAACTGAAGCTAAAATAGCCTCTTTCATTTCATAACTTCCCAAACTTCATCAGAAATGTGTTTTATGCAGCAGCACAAGCACTGGGAACAAACTTGGGTTATGAATAGCTGTGAAGAACCAACAGAGGATCAAAGTAAATTAGTTATTGAAAGAAGCATATGTCCTTCTTCAGGGAGGACTATACTTTGAAAAGATTAAAAAAGACAACAAATTGGAAACCAGCACATCCTCTTGGAAATGTGTTTTCAAAGAAAGCAATTAAAAACACCATTGATAGCTTTTCTTTAATCATAATTTATTGAATGAAGTGAAACAAAACAAACCATAGACAAACACAAGAAGTTCCTCATGTCACATCTGTAAGGCAGTCCTTTAGAACAAGCAGCGAGGAGCCCCTCCAAGTACAAAGGCCAAGAGAGACCACAGTGCCACAACACCAGAGATTCTAAAGGGCAAGAATAATAAAATGCTGTTAGGCTACGTGTATTTAGGGCTTAATTTTGTTCTTACTAAGCACTGAGATTGTTTTCCAAATTGTGTCAGGCCAGAAGTTCACCCTGCATGAGCACTGCTGGCACCACCTCACGAGAGGGGTGCACTTGAAATCTGGAATCCTCTCTTACTATTGAACTGTCAACTCTGCTGTAAAAAAAACCAACAACCACATCCATCCCACCCCTGGGAGACTCTGCCTCTCTCTCCTCAAGATTGTTAGAGCCAGCACTACAACTACAGATCATTAAGATAACCCTCTGTCTATAATGACAGCTCATACATAGTTTTGTGCTACCTATGGGGTAACATTCCCCAGTTAATCTGGATGAAGAAGTGCTGTTGCCCAGAGCTGAAAGCTCACAAGTCAGCAAGCAAACCTGCTCCTGAACCCCTTGTTCTCCTGGGAGGCTGGCAGAAGAACACTGCACAAGAGCGCAGACCGCTGCTGTGCCAGGGCCAGGCACCTCGAAAGGAATATTTTTCCCCTCCGAGTTCCTGTGGTGTCCGTTACTCACTGCAGCAGGCAGTTCACGCCCGGAGAGTGCCTCCAGTGGCGATAGACGGAAATCCGCAGGTGAGGGTGATGTTTATAATCTCGCAGAACAAGCCTGACTCTGCAACGAAAGTGGTGTGATGAGCCGCAGCTTGCAAGCTGCTTATAACATCCCACAGCTCAGGACAGGAATCTCTTAGAGTTGTCACAACAGAGGGAAGGTGAGATGAAGGTTTGTATGAGAGAGGCTCAAGGGACAAAATAACATTTTCCAGTCACTTACTGCTTAAATTTATTGGAGAGCAGAAGAAACTGGTTCTTTGAAAGCCGCCTGACATCAAAACGACAAAGAGCTTTGAACTCCTGGTAAATTTGTCTTTCGTTCAGCCCTGGCCAGCCTCGGACATGGACAACCAGGAGAGGGGGATAGTGGCAGGGAATATCTTCCCCTGAAAAATTCTGGAAAATGGACAATACTGAGACGTATCTGAGTTCAGAAATACTACAGAAGCACTACTGATATAAATAGGGAATATGTAAAACATGGCACATAAATAAGACAGGTTGTACAACACAGCTGCTCTTGTAAGATAATGTTTCCTCTGTCTCAGGATTCTTTTAAACACCAGTCATAAAAGCAAATAGTCACCATTAATGAGAACCCACCAGAGAATCAGCAAAGTAAGCTGACTAATGCCATCTTACAGGATAGCAATATAAACACATTTTACAAAGCTGAAATTCAGCTCATTTGCCACTTTGAAAGGTCAGTTGTGTCACTTGTATGACAACTTCTGCCAAAGTGGGCCCAGGCACTGGTGGATTTTTCTCCTCTAATGAAGCCATCAACTAAGCTACTGACCTACGCACCCCCTGAACTGGTCACAGACCTGCCGTTCATACGCACAATGCTTGAAACACCACCTCGGATGAAATTCACTTTGTTCAGGTACTCAGCTAACACGGAGAGATACCGAGGGAAAGAGGGATCAGCCTCCACTGCACCGCTACATCAGAAAACAAAATGGAACAGAGGTTTGTTTCTCTAGTGCTGCACAGTGTCTCTGCAGCAAGAGCTCCCAAAGCAGCTCTTTAACAAGTGACAAAACAGGTGTTTCAGATCTTGGGATCCTGTACAGAAGTCAAAAAGCTGCAAGCAAAGGGAAGGGATTTGAAAAGTTGCCTCTTAGGAACTTAACCAAAGGCACTGAATCACACAGATATCAAAAATGGAAACTAATGGAAAATGATTTGACCCTTACCCAAGTGAACTGAACTCGAGACAGTCAGTTCAAGGGTAAAGGGGTCACAGTGCCATTTCCCAACCTCCACGCCACCGCACGGCCCCTGATTTAATTTTTAAAATGTCAGCTTTGACATAAAGCTACTACTTTCAGATATATAAAATAAAAATCTAATTAGGACAGTGACATTTCCAGTAACACTTTCTCTCATCCAAAAGGAAAGCCAGCCTTCAAAGCAAAAAGTCAGCCAGAGCCAACTGACGACTCTTTCCCGTAGGACCCATCCATGTAACGCAATTTTCAGTAAGCATTTAAACATCACTCACTTTGTGGATGTGCACAGTAGCAAATGGGCTGACTTCAGAAGAACTAGGAGGAGGAATAATGAGGTGGCATTAGAACAAAGCTAGAGAAACATAACTAAACAAACGGAAAGCAAAAACTCACTTAAGTGCAGCTAAGTTACTAAGAGCAACAGACTGTCTATAAACAAACATTTCTTAGCATGCAATGGAGCTGCAGAGCAGGAAAGGTATTTCTGAGTCCCAACACAAACTGAAGAGGTGTTAAAGAGGCATTTTACCTGAACCACAGAGAAATGCATCATAGCCTGCCTCGTGAGGTGATTTCTTCTCAGCTGTAAGTGCCCAACAAAACCAAAAAGAGTAAATACCTTTAGCACACTGTGGAAACTGCCCCACTGCAGAGTCCTAACATTCATAAGATCCACTGTTTGGTTTTGGAGTTGCGTCCTCCTACCCTCAGCTCTGTTTCCTTCCTCCCCTTGAGACCTTTACACCCTATAGAAAGTCTATGCTTCTACCATGCATTTTAAAGTTATACCACCAAAAAGGCAGCAGTTACATGAATGCCTGAAAAGCTTAGCAAGATGCACATTAGAAACTTTCATGAAGATCTAAACTAAATTGTGTGGCATGTGTTACCAATGCCATGGGAAGCATTTCAAAACACAAGGAGGCCTTGTGCTGCCAGGAGAAGTAAAGAAATGCCTCCCTTGCAGGCAGTATTCACACCATGTACCGAACACAATCTCCTGCACACACAGCACCACTAACCCTGCACACGAGCCACCAAACTCCTGCGACTTCCCAGGACTTCCCTGCCATTAACCCCCACTATTGTCCATTCTAGGACCACTGTTTTCAACCTCCCCTCACTCCTTAGAAAGGCTATCGATGCTTCACAGCCACAAGTCAGGCCCAGTTCAGCCCAACTTAGTGTAAACACCATTTGTGCTAGCAGGACCATGGAAGCCTGCTCCGCATTACCCTTGGCAGCTACCAGGCATACACAGAACACTTTGGAAGCCCAGGCTTTGGGTCTGGACAAAAATGTGTATGTGCAAATCCAGGCCCACATACTGGCACTCACTCATGGTTTGCATGGGAACATCCAGACTGTAAAACAAACCCCTTTTTAGCTACCTGATTTTGAATACTTGCTTAAAAACATACCATATCTTGAGCAGTCACTTGCAAGAGCTATCTCAGGGCACACTGAGTCCTTGGGATTTAGGTTGCTGCTAAAGACAAGTGGATGTGTAAGATACTATTCTTTCTTCAGTACGTTAGAGACAAGTTAGTGTTCTCTAATGAACCGTGGCTTCATTTCAGGAAAAGCTGCTGAAGACTTTAAAAGGGACTTTGTTAGCATCCTGTGAAAAGGCGAAAAGATACTTAGATGAATAGTATCTATCAGTTTTCTTCCTGAAAACTAACTCCTAAACATTTCCTCACTCTCTTCCCACAGTCAAATCTTCTAAGCAGCAAATTTGCTGCAATTGCAAATGTGATCAGAACTAAAAAAAAAAATTAAAAAAAAAAAAAAAATCAATGGAAGACTCCAAGGAAAGGGATTAAGTAGATGGTCCTATTTGAATGGGGAACTCTGGAAGATAGATTAATAAACAGATATCCATGGAATGACTGAAATAAAAGAAAGAACAAGCACGCATAAGACCTCCGAGACTCTTCAGTCTGAAAACAAATACACACACACACAAAAACCCCCACAAACCAACCTCAGAATCACAGTACTTTTTTCATAAGCACTAATTTTACATCTCCTTCTTAGGAGTAAACAGGCAAAATAAGAGAGAACTCTACCACATCACAGCTAAACTCATGAGCTACCTGCTATTGTGCTCCATTTGAACATTATATTTAGTTACTGCTTTGGGATCAGCGCAGCCCTTTCTTGGGAGTTGGCATTTGAAATTGGGGTGTATTTTCACAGAGAACTGAAACTCACTCATTCATTTCATAACACAACATAAGCAACATCCTGCTCCAAAGTTGTATGTAAGGATACCTGCAAGGCAAACTTGTGACTAATGAGTTAATGGTGGTATGATACCAGAAGTGACTTAGAACAAATAATTTACTCCATAATTACTTTATAAGAAAAGATGTGCAAATATTTTGCTCTTAAATTTAGAAAAACAAGAAACCAGCTGAAAAACATTTGGGAGGAGGGAAAGTATGAACATATGAAATTATTGACTTATAAATATCTTTCCCAAGAAAACAAAGGGTTTGCCGAAGGCCTCATAGCCCATCACTTACCTGCACAAAACTGTGTACACCTCCAGAAGACTAGATCCTCGAGGAAACTGACATTTCTATAAGAGAAGAACATGTTAGAAAACCAATCAAGACAGACCTTGTAGTAAGTGAGCTCATTTACTATTACTGCCAATTCATCAAATGAGATCTAAAATCAGAATATCTCAGGGCAACAGAGAACAGTTCTGTAACCCCAGGACACTAAGAAAAGACATCCTCTCTTCTGAGTGAAAGACAAGCTTTAATTCCAAACCAAAAGACCTTTCCATCTCACCTTCCATATGGATTTTGTTACAGTCTTGGTGTCTATTAGGACAGGAAACAGGTTGTGAATGTTCCTTTTAAACTCCTCGTAGCTTTCTGAAAGCAAAACACATGTGGAGAAACAAATCATAAAAAACTGGGGAAAAGCCAATGGTATTCCAAATGAATAAGAGGTGAAGTCACAGAAACAGTGCACCACTCCAGCAGTTAGGAGCTCAGAAGAGGCAACTAGTGCTGCTGCTTGCTAAGCGCTGTGGGTGGCTGGGGTGATGAGTGGCCATTGTGCTTACTGTCCCATCCCCACTGCAAAGGCAGCAGCCTAGGGAGAGCAGCTATATGCAGCATTACCTGGAAGAGGCTTGTAGAACTTGTCATGAAGATGCATAAGGTCCATGAGCATATTGTGTCCCACCAGAGGCTACAGGAAAAACAAACAACAGCCCACTGGAGCATATTTTTGAAGAGAGCTCTGAGATAACTAACTTTAGACATGCTCAGCAGGCTGCAATGCTCACAGGACTACTGCTTTCAGGAGACCAGATCTGTGGACTCTCTGAGGAGGGTGTTTTTTCAGCAGCGTTCTATTTTTAGTGGATGTAAGGAGCTAGGTGGATTCTCAGTTCAGCTGAGCACTGGTAAAATCTTCCATCAATCAGATTTATAGGCTCACTCACAAGGGCAGGTACAGCCTATGCACATCATCCATAGTCTCCTGAAGCTGAAATTCATTTAATAATCTCCATACAGAACATGACAATTGCCACATGTAATCACACCAATGGTCCAGTAAACTAATCTGTCACATGCTGAAAAGCATAACTTGCCCAAAAGGCAAGAATCTGCTCAAGTTTCTTCGATGGTGACTCATGCTGTGTAACACAAGGATTTTTAACATTGCAGACTCCTGCATTTTCTCAAGTGAAGCAAGAACCACATTGCAGAATGGGTTCTGGCTCCCTCTACCCTGGCTGCATTTAGTTTGCAGTAGGAGTAGAAAAGTAACAGGGAAATCTAGTGTTTGGATCCACAATTATGAGCATGCTTTGGGAGTGGGACCTGGTATGTAAGATGTAGTGTTTAATAGTCATTTTTTCTCAACATGACTGCAGTCTAAGAATTAATCTCATTTTTACTGCCAAGAGAATGATCACACTGAATTACTTGAATAATTTAATACAAATTACTACTTTATCTTCTATCATCCTTCTACATCCACCAAAAACAGAGCTAAAAAGTGACAATAGGGGTAAGCCGTTTTACCTTCTTGGCTTGAACAAGTATCTGGAAGAGGTTGGTGAAGCCCCGGGCAGACAGGAGAATGAGCTCCTTCTGACAGCAGTCATAAGGAGAGTTCTCCAGAAGCCGACGACGCTGGGGACTCACTTTTTTCACCATTACCTGAAAAGAGCAGTCATTGGGTATCCCAGCCTAGTGTCAGCTAGTTGCATGTACACTGCTTACTGGCATTCAGTAATGCTGAGGACAGATTCAGCTTCCAGGCTACACAGAATGAAGAAACAGTGCATCCCCTGGGACCTCAGGACTGTCCCACTTCTCTTCCATATGGAGATCATATGGAAGTGCTCCAGCAACAAAAAAGGTGTCTTATTAATGCTTCTTTTGTTAAGAGGATGGTTCCTACCACAGGTTTGTCTGGAGCACAACTAATAAAATTCAGTTTAACTTCACACCAATGCAGTAAGTTCATGGCACAAAAACCAGAAATGAACAGCAATCAAAAAAAACCAAACCAAGTCCCCAAAGGCTTATGCTTCAGGTGAGAAAGCTGGGTAAACCTGTCACTCTGCTGACACTGGTTACCAGACAAAGATAATGTTATTGTAAGCAGCTGCCTGGTATCATACTCACACTATATTTTGAGGAGTCCACAGCCATAGGTTTAATTCAGAAAATATTGCACCAAACATAAGATAGCAATAGTCAATAGCAAAACAGCAAGCCATGCAACAGACTTTCCAAAAGTCTTCAAAGCAACTACACGGCAGAAGGCAGCAAAAGGAAAACCAGAATAAAAGGCTAAAACCTGTACATTCTTGTGGAGGTATTGAAGGAGAGATCTAAAAAAGTCTGGAGGCACAGAGAGGGTCCCTCCAGGAGTGCCTCAAGGACAAGTACTTCCAGCTCAAGGCATTTTGTGGCTACAGGACAAACAGATACCAAAGTTACTGTTTTCTGCATCCCTTTTCTTGGGATCCCACAATCAACAGTTCCAAGACATTCCTTAGTCATGGTTTTCTCCTCCTCCTGGACCTTACTAAAAGCACAAGTAACATTTCAGAGTCCCTGCAAGAATGCCAGTCCTATCAGTCCGGACAGAAACCATCTTTCCAAAAGGTCCGCACACATTTCCATCTCACCTTCTTGATTCCAAGAGGCTGTGTCCAAACATTTTGGAGAGCCTGTCTCAGAACCAGCTGAACTTCAAGCATCTGATAGCCTGAAACCAAAGGAAAACAAAAAATGCAGTGAGAATTTCAGAAATACCTCAGCTCCACTACCATACTCCAGAAAGCTAGCACAGGTGGCAAGTCGTCTGTTTATTCCCATTGCCATACGTATTTCACCATGGGGCTCCTGTTGCTCCACGTGTGAGGAAACTAACTTTGAAGGGAGACCTGCCTTTCCCTTCTCCAAGGCTAAGGTGACAAACAAAAAACATATCACCCAGGATTTAAAACAAGTCAAAAGTTGTCCTGATTCAGAGCAATTACAAAATCTCCAGTTGCTGCTCTGTAGAAGCACAAAATGGAAGTTACCACAAAGCATGCTCCAAGCACCTAGACATCCACTGCTATTACAGAAAGAACCACTGCCCCAATGGAGCAGAAAAGCAAAGCCCAGAGATGGACGCCTCACAGGAACTGAGGTGTAGACAGGGGCACAAGAGATGTAAAGGCAGGATGGGCACTGGTGCTTTCCCTCTCAACAGAGCAGTTTAACAGAACAGGCAGCAAAGGACAGTAGCAGCCCCAGGGGTTCAGGAGAAGTGATGAAGCCACTCAGAGCCCACAGGTGCCTAAGGGAGGCACCCTGTTTCATACCACTCAGATCCTGCAGAATCATAGTCTCTTCTTCCTCTGCTTCAGCTATCCAACAGGTCACTTCATCAATAGCTTTCTTCAGCACATCCCTGTCCAGAGCACTAGAGCAAGACCAGGAGGAAAGAGGCATAGTTTGAGAAAAAGTTCTTTACAGATGGAGCCTTGTACCTTGCTGTGGGAATGCAAAAGCATCATTTAACAACAGTCGCCCAAATTCTCCAGACTATATCCTGTGATCTCAATCTTCCTTCAGAGAGACCACAGCATGCTGGAACCGCTACAGAAAGGCATTTGGACCAATAGCCTTTAATATTTCTACAAAAGGTGATTTGCGTGAAGGTGACCTGCCAACACAGTACTGAGGAGCCACCTCTCTGAGTGGCACTCACCTGCTCACTTTCCTGCTACCCTCTAAGAGATGCTGGTGAAGGATCTTCTCTTGTGCCTCATTCATATACGGGATTCCATCTTTGAGGAACTGAAGAGTGGAAAAAATGCAGGTTGGCTACTCTCCCCTGGACTTTCTTGTAAATTAGAGAATAGCAGGTGAGCCAGGTCCAGAACTGGCATACACTTTGGTGATGCAGATGTTCCTCATTCTCAGACTATCCTCTCAAAAAATACAAACTGTAGGTAATCCAAGCTGCATTCTTACATAAAGGAACACATGTTTATTTATGGAGGGAAGGATTTTTGTTAACTGTAATCATTCTTGTCTGCTCTGCTTTTACCTTTAACAAGATACTTCAAGTGTTGAAATACCACAATACTTCCTGTCCAAAACTGCTAAACAGTGCTCTTACATGATGACACAGCCTAAATTTTATGGGAAATGTGGCAATACCTAAAAAGCAGATAAACCAAGACTTCCCTATCTTCAGTGCTAGTAAAGATTCACCCTGAGGTAAGTTTAGTAAGTCTTCAAATCACCAGAGACAAGTTTTCTTTTTTCTGAGGTGAGGAAATGTCTTAGCCTGACAAAGATGAGGTTATTGCCTCTATGGCAGTTCAGAAAAAACAGCACATACTCTCCCTGTTGATAATGAACCTACCCATGCATTCACACTTTAGCAAGATCCCATTTACCCCAGAAATGTAGCATTTAGGGATATTAATCCTAATTTCTCCTGTAATTGCACAGACTTCCTCTGTGCCTGATTTCTGGCAGGGAGATTACATACCTTATTATAGTCAAAGCCATAATGAGACAAGAACTGAATGCTAGATGCAGAGAGGGTGAATTCAACATCCGTAACACCCCATGTTGAGGGAAAGAGAAAGAAGTTGTATGAATGCACCACATACCTACAATGAAAAGAAAAATCTCTCTAGAAAATTGTTACTGGAAGTAACTCCTCCCAAGAGAGAGAATAAAATCTCAACTGCATTGTCTTCATTGTAACAGAAAACTGCTTTTTAACTTACTTGTTTGAACTTTCATTTGAGAATATTGCCAGCCCTGCAAGAGAGAAACCTCTGTTGAAATGGCAATGTTTAGATGGATGTCTTGAAGATTAGGTAAAGGATGTGGGGATCCCCTGATGGAGTGCATGTTTTCCATTCACTAATGCCACAGTGCAAATCATTAACAGCATTAACTGCCCGGCCACTCTCCAGCTCCCTGAGAGCTGAACAGGGACAAGCTTTTAGTGCTAAGTGGGAAAAGGAGTCAAGCCCAATTAAATAGCAAATAGATTGAGCAATGGATGAGAAGAGGTGATCTGGTGATGAAAATCTCCAACTATGCATACACAGGTCTGTGGGTCCAACTACACTACAGAATTTGGAAGGAGCTAGGCACCACAAAGGACAGAAACATGGTTTTTACTACTTAGGCTTTGCGGGTTGGGTTTGTTTGTTTGGGGTTATTTCCCTATTGTTCCCCAAGAAACACACTAGTGGTAGGACAAAGGGTAACACCTTTGAAGTGAAAGAGTGTAGATTTAGATTAGATATTAAGAAGAAATTCTTTACTATGAGGATGGTGAGACACTGGCACAGGTTGCCCAGAGAAGCTGTAGCTGCCCCATCGCTGGTAATGTTCAAGGCCAGGCTGGACGGGACTTGGAGCAACCTGGTCTACTGTAACGTGTCCCTGCCCATGGCAGAGGGTTTGGGACTGGGCGAGCTTTAAGGTCCCTTCCAAATCAAACCTTTCAGTGATTCTATGAAGATCTTGCATATCCTAAAGCTTTGAACAATATTTTAAATAGTTTTGGAGCTGATTTCTTGACCTCTGACTGGTTCTTAACTGCCAATAGC
Organism: Coracopsis vasa; assembly: GCA_026283785.1. Lineage (NCBI taxonomy): Eukaryota > Metazoa > Chordata > Aves > Psittaciformes > Psittacidae > Coracopsis > Coracopsis vasa. Next base: position 6,109 of record JANHGB010020954.1, on the reverse strand, counting down.
CCTTTACCACCACTACAGGACTGCTCTTGTGGTTTTCTTATTATTTTAGGAATATAGAAATACTAGCCTTCATTTTCCTCTGATAGTCTCCTTACTCATATACTATATCAAATGACACAACTTTGAACAGGAGCTCCTGTTATCCACTTCTTGCTTGCATCCTGTTTTAAAAGCCCTGTATTTTTATCTGCAATCTTTAAATATTAACTTTAGACAAGTAAAAAATATATGGCCCACCTGGCTTTACATTATTTACAATATGTAAAAGGTGATAATATTAAACAGCAGAAGTGGGGAATGCAGCAAACTAATGTCTCTGTAAGGAGTGAATTAAGACCAGAGCTACCTGCAGGGCCTGACAGCTGGAAGAAGGCCAGTTACCACTGAGATCTCAGGAGGTTATTGTCTGTGTCAGAGCAGCACTTACCAAGCTGAGTAACGGTGAAATGCTGCACACTCTGCCTGGCCCTCAGGTACCGCTCCACAGGAGAATCAAACAGGCTAGGAACAGAAGCAGAACTGGGGGAAAGGGTGTGGAAACAAGGTTTGCAACACATAGGTAGCTCAAACAGAGCTACAGCAGCAAGCATCCCTCCCATTTGAAGTCTAGCAGCTTTACCTGAGCTTGTCATTTTGTGGGGAAGCTGAATGTAAGCCAGTAAACTCCATATCAAAGGCTGTTGAGGTAGAAAGAACACACACACACAAAAGAAACCCACTATACATCAAAATGACACATGCATTTCACCAGCATCAGAACGAGGATCTCTGAAACATCTTTCTTCACCAGAGAAATCTCCTACTCCCTCATCCCAGTGACAGAATGAGGAACGGGGTCACTCAAACCACCTCCTCACCCCTTGGATTATGCCTCCTATAACTAACACCCCAAGCCCCCCGACCAGCACCACAGAGGGCTCACTTTCCAACCTCTGCTGCACCGCTTGAAAACAAACAGTGCAGAGCAGCGCCATTATCTGCTGAAATACACCTCAGTACCCGCGCCCCGGGCCGGGCAGGGGCCGCTCAGCGGGGATGAGGGTACCGGTACAAGCCAGCAAGTCCCCTCACACCCCGGCTCACCCAGGAAGGCCGCTCGGCGGACACGGCCCCTCAGGCGCGGGAGGCTCCGTCCGAAGTCAGCCGCCCCCACCTCCATGATATCCTCCGCGCTGCCCCGGCCTAAGGGTGGCCTTAAAACAATGGGGAAAGCAGCGCCCCTCGGGACGGGAGTGGCGGTCAGGGGCCCGGCAGCGCGCAGGCAGCTGGCGGGGCGCGGCTGCAGCCCACAGGTGGGGAGGTTTGGCTGAGGAGCTACTCCGCAGGGCCTGGCTCATAGGGAAAGCAGACATGGCTCGTGTTGGCATCCTCATGCTCCAGAAATAAAGATCGCACAAAGGCTATCGCTGTGTATGCGCTATTAGATATAATGAAACAGCACCAACTACGAAGACTTGCTGGAGCAGGTCTAGAGAAGGACAATGAAGCTGGTGAAGGGTCTGGAGAACAAGTGTTAATGAGGAACAGATGAGGGAACAGGGGTTGTTTAGTCTGGAGAAGGTTCAGGTGGAACCATATCACTCTCTACAACTACCTGACAGGAGGTTGTACTGAGGTGGGGGTCAGTCTCCTCTCCCAAGTAACAAGTGATAAGACAGGGGAGGCTTAGATCAGATATTAGGAACAGTTTCTTTACCAAAAGAGTAGTCAGGCATTGGAACAAGCTGTCCAGAGAAGTAATGGAGTGTACAAACACTGGGCCACAAGCACACAGCTGCACCAGCCTGGCTGGCTTCTGAACCCCAGGTGCTGCTCGTCCAATGGGCTCACACATGCTGCGGGGATTACACAGCCTGGATGTAACCAGGAGCTCTGCCCATCCCTCAGGGAGACAGGACAGTAGCATTGGTCTGCAGCCAAGCAGTGAGCACAGAGGGAGGGAAAGGAGCTTCTTATTCCCCACAGCTGGCATTTCTGCAGCCTCCCTCCTGGATGGATGAGGTTTAAGTTGTTTAGAATGCAAGGGTTGCAAGAAAGCTGCAAAGGTGAGTTAGGGGAATTTAATCTTTTCACCAAGTTTAGCGCATAACTGTATTAGAGGTCTAAACAGTCAGATAGTGACTGCATTTTGCTAAATTAGACCAGCAGTGTACAGGGATCAAATATCTAAGTATTTGTAGAGTTCAGTTAGAACAAACACAGTATCAAGTATTAAACAGAAAATGTACTTTAAAGTCACTGAACTATGAAGTAAGTTCTGTTAATCTATCAGGCTGAACTACAGTAACAGTTTATTCTAACCTTAAAGGTGTTGATAATTTTAGAATGAAGAATGACACATTTCTGTCTGTTTAAAAATATTTTATTATGAGATGCCACGTTCAAGCTTTTTCCAGCTCTGAACCTTCACCGTGCCAGCACACACACACCTAAAGAAGTGATTGTCGTCCCTTGTGAAGCTTTCCCAGAGCTCTCCATTTCACTTATAGATTCTTCGTGGCTCACGCAGAACGACACCACCCTCCTGCATAGCTTTTTCGAATTCCTGAATCTTGTTTAAAACAGGGAGATAAATAAATAGGAAGAAAAGCCATTGGCACCAAAGTATCAGTGGAAACATGTAGCATGTAGGAGCACAGGTAACAGCCTCACTGAAGCATAACAACAGAACTGCAGCTTATCAAAGCTACCTTTCTGAGTGTCACAAGAAGGCACTGTCAAGCCACAAAATAAAAACTAATGGTGAAGAGATGTGAAATTAATGCTTAAAAAGAAAAAAGAGCCAAATAAGTGTAAGGAGATGGTACTTGCCGAGTCACAACGATGTTCCCAGGGGATAACAGCTTTAAAGTTCACGAAGTTGATTCCTGCTTCCAAACAGCGCTGTGCCATTACGCGGCCAAGGTTTTTGCATGCTGCTACTCCCTTGGGACTGTACAGGTGTTTCTTTATGGCCCACTCCCGGGTAGAGGCAGACAACACAACATCCCCGTTAGAGCGCTCAACGAAGGCTTCTACATAATGCTGTGTCCGCTCAAGCCGTAACCTGAGTGAGAGAAAGAACTAACATGGGATTACCATGTCTTTTCCAGATGTAATAAGAGAAACCATTCAAATGCTTAAATGCATAAGTCACTCACTTCATGAAATAAAAATGAATATACTATGACTATTAATAATGAATTGATAATACTGCTCTTGTTATCTAGGGTTTTGCTTATTAGGTAGTAAAATAGGACTTGTATTACCAGTTCAAGAGAGTGAAATTCCAAGAATAACTTCTTCCCAGTTACTCAGGTGCATGGTTCTACACTGCCAAACACCAGCAGTCCCTCCAAACCAAGCACTGTGCAGCTACACAGTGTGGTACAGGTATGTGTGAGCTGGACTGGGGAATGCTTTAGCAGTAACGTAACATCAGGTGTGCTATGCAGTCTCTTAAAGGCTGGCGCTTACACAGCAGGAAACAACTTGTCAGGACTGACTTGTGGTCAAGCAGTACTTCATAAACCACAACACATAACTACAGGGTATTAGGAGCAACTGTTTCTTACTGCACTGAGACAGTATCAGATTTTCAGGAATGAACAAACTGGATGTGATTCTCCACTCAAGAACAAAATAATGATTTTCGAATCCCCAGCTTAAGATGAACTTATTTTCCATGGGACAAGCAATCAGCATTTTCTAATAAAAGAAAACAAAAAGCACCTAAACAATCTATCATGGTGCCTCAAATAAAACAATGATGCATGGTCACCACAGAACTAGGAGAATCCCAAGTTAAACAGCAGTGGCTTAAGCAAAATTACTGCTACCTTGACAACAGATGGGAAGATCATGAACACATATGCTAACTTTCACGTGATGCTAGCCTACTGTTCTCTGAACACAGTAGATAACCTGTTAATTAAGAATAACCAAACGGGAAACTGAGTCAGCAACCCAAAATGCACATTTTGTAGCATTTCTACCTCGTGGGTTTCTGGGATTTGGTTTTAGGTGGTTTTCTTTGCTGTTGTTTTGGGTGGGAGATTTTGTGTTTATTTTTCGGGTCTTCATTTCTGCTGGTGGCTTTCTGACTCACCTATGCCAGAATTCACGCTTTGGCCACGTTGTCTTCCAGCCACGCTCTTTCCTAGCCAAGGCCAACTGTTCCAAGTTCCGAGGATTCCTGTTAGTGAAGTCTGGGGCAACAATCTCATTTTCGCTTGTGTCCACTTGCGTCTCAGGCTTGAGACTAGCTGTAGTTGATGCAAAACGAAGACCTTGTGGGGGAAAGCAGGAAATAAAATTCCAGACACTTAAAAAAAATTAAAAGTAATGCAGACAATAGAACAAATACAATACAGAATGATGCGGCTTGTAAAAGTTAGCAGGGCAAAATCTGCTTTAAAAAAAAAAACCCAAACAACAAACAGATAGATTACCAGAGCTCAGTTTCTCCAATTTATGCGATGAATTGTAAGTTAAGACTAAAAAAGTATACTAAGCTTTAACACTGGTTCATAGCTTGCACATAAAATATAAATTCAGCTTGACTAGAAGATTCCTAGAATTAAGGCTTTACAAAATACCGAAAGTGAAGTACACAACCAATGGCAACGCTACCAAATAACAAGGTAAAAATCATCGATCCTGTCGGGCTGATCATCACTAATTAACCTAACAAATACCAATTTAGAGTTAGGCTTCCAGGCTCACTCTGCTACTCAACTTTTCGGCCTAGAGAGTCAGCGGGAGCCTCTCACCATAATAACGGGGACGGCCTCTCCTTGCCAGACTACCCGGGCCGGAGACGCACCAGCAGCGCCCCCGTCCCACACCAGGCCGAACCGCCGTTACAAGCAGGAGCACGGCACAGGCGGAGCAGTTCTACCAAGGCACCAGCCTCGAGATCGCCCCGAGACAGGACCTCCGCCGGCAGCACAGGGGACGCGGAGCCCGGAAAGGCCGGCATAGAGAGCTGCAAGGGGACCGAGCTTACCCGCTCCATGTAGCCGGAGCCTGGTGGCCGCCAGCAAGAGGCGGCTACGGCTACTCAACGCCATGGGGAGCCGGCGCCCACCACGGCTTCAGGCGACAATCACCTCCCCTCTGCTCAGGGGCACCTGGGCGCCGCCATTTTGGCGAGGCGGGCCGCTTCTCCGGAAGCCAGCTTTAGGGACTTCCGTCGGTGGTTGATGATGTCACGCGAAAGCGTCAGGCACCGCGCAATATCGCCGAGTACCCGCGGTGCGGGCTTTGTGGGGGCTGCGTGGTGCTGTCAGTCACGTGTTACGGAACAGAGCATGAAACTCTTCCCTGACTCAGGAGATCGTCTTTAATTACCCCCTCGGCGGGAAAAAGGGGGCAAAGAGATACCGACCAGCACGGCCCGGGGCCACGCCTCCTTAAAGGGGCCCAAAGAAGCGGCCACGGGAAAGCGACCAGAGCCGCCGCAAAAACCGCTTGCTACTGCTAGAAACAAAGCTGCGGCTTTTGCGTTGCAGCCTACAAATCTATCGTCTACCGGATCGAGCGCAAGCGGCGCCGGGAGGCGGGCGATGCCGCCCATCCAGCTGCAGGATTAGCCTGAACTCTTACAATGCATAACAATGCGTCGGGGACAGCTCTCCCCCTGCTTTAAGCGGCGGCAGCAGTAACGAACCCTTGCCGCTGCCGCGCCCCAGAGCGGAGCGGGAGCCACAGCCCATGCGCACTAAGCCCGCCCTGCCTTCTAGAAGCTCCTGGAAGCGCTCGTGCCCCTCCCTCGGCGCGGCGCCTTCGTTCCGCCCCGTGCACCAATCGCGGCTTGCGCCCGGGGCGTGCCGCGCCCCGCGATTGGGCAGGCAGGGTTTGGCCCCTGCCCTCCCGTGCGTGCGCGGCCGTGCTCTGCCCCTCCACGCTGTGCCGGGAAGGGGGTGTACCCATCAGCCCTTGCGGTGCTCTGTCTGTTCCGCGGCTCGGCGCGCTGCTCCTGCTCTCCGTGTGGCGCTGCGGTCGGGCGGGAAGATGGCGGCGTTGGAGGGTCCCCTCGCTGTTTTCGGCGACAGGACCAGCGGCGACAGCATCCGCACGCAGAACGGTAACGGCCGCGCCTCTGCCGGCGGGGGCTTGGGGAGCGGTG
>JANHGB010020951.1:0-36717 GCA_026283785.1 Coracopsis vasa | reverse complement strand
TGTGACTGGGAGAATAGAGTCTAAACATGGTTGCAGTTTGTATGTACCCTATGCTTATAATGTTGATTGATGTTACCAAATGCAAGTATATTAATATTACTTGATTAGAACCAGGTATCTCTTATCCCTGGAGGGCTGGATTAAATCAGGTGGGTTTAAATAACTGCTTTCTCTGGGAAGCTGTTCTGGCAGGTGTATGTGAAGCTGAGACAAGAAGAGCTCAGTGCCCTGTGGCTATTTATTTGGTAGCCAGTCATTGCAAACCCCTTAATATGCATCCGGCAAATGCTTCGAATGAGGCATTCCTGGTGCTTGCTGAGGTGGCAAAGGCTCTCATCAGCACTCAGAGTCCACACTTTATCAAGGCTCTGTGAAGCACAGCATTCCCCTCCCAGGAGGTGGGAAACTGTTCACCTCTGGTTTTGGAGCTGCTTGTGAATGTTCGAACATTCACTCTGCAATAGCTTTGCAGTAATGAGTAAATCCCAAGTAAAGTCAAATACAATTGTTGCCTACTGCAAGTAACTATTGTAAATCTGTGAAGTTAGGTAGGAACTGGTGGTACAAGTGAGAGGGCCTGATGAGAAGCAAACCAGTGGTACTTCCTGCAATCATTTGTGGTTTCTTCTTTAGTTAATGTATCTGTTCTTTGCATAAGCACTACCTGAAGATTTTGGCTTTGTGTTTCACCTTTGTCTGCTAAATATCTTCCTTGCCAGTTGTTTTTCTTCTCTGCCTGCACTGAATCTGGTTAATAAAGACTAGGTGATACAGCACCCTTTGCAGGCTGAGCACCAAGGCTGGCTGAGAGTTTCCTTGTGACAGTAATGAAATTCTCCTGTTCTCCTTTCAAAGCTCAGGAATGGTTTTATTTGGTTTACAAGCATTTCCATCAAGATTGGGAATTTGGCCAATTTTAATGCCTGTGAACACTGCAGTGCACCCTTGCTGAAAGATGAAGGGCTGCTAGCTGGCCTGTAAAGCAGTCCATCATCACAGCTGTATTGAAAATAGCTCTTTGCTGGTATTGGTTTCTCAAATGTGTTTGTTCCCAGCACAAGAATAATTTTTAGTGGTGTGATGGAATTTTATTGGGGTTTAGAGTTGTTTGGGGGCACTCGGTTGTTTTCTGAGGTTTGCTGAATCAAGGACTCAGGAATGCCTGAACACAAACTGTAGAGCTGGGGAAACTGGACCACAAAGCCAATTCCTTTTGCCAGAGGATTATCTGTTCCCCAAAGTATCCACAAAGCAGCAGGGCATCCACTTCTAATCCAGGAATCAAGCTCTCAGTGCTGCTTCAGAAGGAGAGGCAAGCTTGGCTTAGGTTGGTAAAATCTGTCACATAGAGGAGCTGTTTGCACTGACCTGAGGAGTCTAACATGAAGAAGAGTTTGGCTTCTCTAGACTTTGCACACAAGCTGCTTTATTGTAAAATGAAGGTTTCTGTCCCTCATTTTGAGATGCTTTCTGGCAATAGGAAATGTGTGTGTTCCCTCACAGATAGGCTTGGGACTTCCTGAAAATGCTCTGTTGAAAGATGTAATTACTTTCGTTATTGTGATTGATGTCAGGTTTAATTCTACTGTGCTCAGGTATGCAGTTATGTATTGAGTCCAGGTGGGACAAACTCGTGCAAAACTTTATAGATAGGAATCAGTTTTGCAACTGATCAATCCTTATTTTAAAGGGAAGTATAAGGATATAGTCTTGTTTTGTTGTATCTTCTAAACACTTTGGTTATGGCGTAAGATGTGAAATCAAGTGGTGGGTATTAAAGAGTGAAATTAGTGCATTAGTTCAAAGTATATAAAAATCTTTTTGATATGACTTAGGCAATCTTGTTGTTTCTATGGACTCCCATTTTAATAGTATATAATGGTGCATGAGGACAGCTCTGTCTTGAAATAGCTTCAGGAGAGTTTATGTATGTATGTGTGACATTTAAAATGATTTTGAAATCTTTTACTTGAGCATTAACGCTGGAAGACTCTTGCCAGTCCATACCAGCATAGCAGGATACTTTGGCCTTTTTCTGGTAGATGACATATGTAATCTATGACCTACCAAGCCTATAGCTTCCAAGAAAGAGGAGATACAGTAGTCACCTTCTGTGGCCTGCTCCTGAGCCTTCAAGTAAAGTAAGTGGTAGTGGTGGCTTTTTTCTATCTTCTGAACAAAAATGAACAAAGGACTATGTTCTACCCTTAGTGGATAGGGAGAATAATTGATTTTCACCTTAATCATGGAATGGTTTGTGTTGGGAAGGACCTTAAGATCATCCAGTTCCGACCACCTACCATGGGCAGGGACACCTCACACTAGACCATGTCACCCAAGACTCTGTCCAGCCTGGCCTTGAATACCACCAGGGATGAAGCATTAAACTTTATATTATCCTGAAATAGGAATGACTGCAAGGAAATCTCCTGATAAACAGAGACTTAAGTTACTGTCTGCTGAGTTAGCCAGCAGCATTGTTTCTATCTTGAGAGATGTTTTCTCACCTCAGCCTTTAATTCAGAAAGATTTTCTAGTTGTCTTCTATCCACATAGAGAGGGAAATCTCTCCCTCTGGTTCTAATCCGATAAACTGCCCTGATTGCCAGCAGCAGCACTGCCTAAACCCCCCTGGCAACTCTGCCTGGCTGGAATATTAGTGCTTCGGGTCCTCTTCTGTGGTCCGGGATGCTTTTCTGTATTGTGTTTCATTCTGTCCAGTCTCCAGCATGATAACTAGAAAACAGCTCTGTGGATCTTTGAGTGTTACGAAACTGAAGAAGATTCTGCCTGAGCACAGACCTGGTCAGATCTGCAGGGAGAGGGGCAATGCCTTAATGGTGAGAAGGTGAAAGGGTAGGGAAGCACAGGATTCCATGATTTCTAAACGTGCATTCTGAATGTGTCAACAGGACTCCACGTGGAAATGCTTTTCCAAGAGCAGTACAATCTGCAGACCCACTCTCAGAGAACTTGTATGCCGAGAGTTGTGAGCCTGTTGAAAACACATTCCAGTCAGCTGTGGTAGCAGTGTTGGTTTCAGACTTGTCAATATCCTCCCATAATCCAGCAGATTAGAAAAAGCAGTCAGAAGTCCCACAAGATCAGAACTTAATCCACACACAACTGTGTTTCCTTTAGCCCGTAAAACTGAATAGCAAAACGGTGCTGTGATTATCCAGGTTTTGTTATTGTGAAGAAGTAAGTCAGTGAATGTTCAGCCAGATTAATAAAACCCACTTTGATGTGTGAAACTTGCTTTGGAGGGATTGTTGTATTCTTCTTGGCTGTTGTGCTTCTCTGGTTAGATCCATTCCTGCTAAAGCAGTGAATGTCCCTGTTTTGTGTATATTTTAATGTGGTGCATCAAAATATGGACTAACTGATAGGAGATTTCCCAGTCAGTGGCTTCTCCTAGTCCACAAAATTACCTGTCTTTACTCACTGTGTGGGCTAGATGTGTTGTTAAAAGAGAGTAATTTATGATTAATAATGCAACCTAGTATTGTGTCTACTGCTGTGTGTTCTTTTAAATCAAAGTCTTTCTCCTTTCCCTTCCCTTCCTTCCCCTCCCTTTGATTAAATCTAGACGTAGATGGATTTGAAACATTTAATTCTACTTTGGACAGCCAAGAAAGGAAGAAACAAAAAAAAGAGTAATTGAGTGCAGCAGGGAGCCTCAGCAAAAGAGCAGTGCTAATTGCTGACGAATAAAAGATAATGGCCAATTTTGTCAGGAAGCATTGACAAGAAAGATAACTTGGTAGTAATGAACTGTCTGACATGCTGGAAGTGAGGCGTCTGCCAATGACTCTTTAAATCATTAGGATATGAAATGTGACAGCCATTTATCACTTTTACGAGGCGCTGCTGCCTAACTTTCCCTTGGGAAGCATGGAGGTAGTACATTCTTTGACTGTCTTGCTAAAGAAAGGCATGGCTGTATTTCAAGTGCTTCCCATTTCTGGGTGCCTGTCTTGAACTGGGACTATGGTGCATTTGTAGCCTGACTAAATGTGATGGAGCTCAACCATTCTGAGGTCCTGTTCCCAAAAGCGTTTTACTTGACCTTCCCAGATATCCAGAGTGTGTCCAGGAGCTTGGTTCCTTAGTTGTCAGGAGAGGAAACCTCCACAGACAGGAAAGATATAGCACTCATTTGAAAACTTCCCTGTTTTGTCTGTTCAGAATACTCTTTTTAATACTATAGATTTCCTTGGCTCTTACTGATCAACAGGCCTCTCATATTGGAGGGAGTATGCTGTCGTTGTGATGATAGCAGGCAAGAAGGGGCATTTCTGAAAGCTGCCTATATCTACAGGAGCATATTCAAAGGCCATTGAAAGTCTCTTTGTGTTGCTTTCAGTTGACATGTTTTGTTTCTTAGGTTATGCTGTTTCCACTCCAAATGTTAACTAGCATTAAACTGGACTGTAAGGGTGCATGTAGCATGCTCAGTGTCATTGACATGGCTTTCAATGACTTGTGCTTCTTGTTCTCCAGTGCCTCTAGGGAAAGAGGAGAGCAATGAGACAGAGTGTATCTGTAAATAAGCTGTATAAAATAGCAGAAGCTTCATAAAAAGTTACTTTCCTCATTCAGTTGGGACTTAGCAAGCACCATTGTGCAGACAGAGTCATTTCTGGTAGGAAGATCAGAAACCCAGTGTGAAATAGAAGTGATTTAAGAGAATAGCTGTATATCACGATGCTGAACTGGAGAACCAAGTTTGTAAGTAGCCTGTCTGCTTGTACTTCAACAAATTCACCTTACAAAGACAAGGGGCCTTACTGGTACAGACCTGGGGACTGGTTGTGATGGTAGGAGTTAATATGTTCTTGAAAACCAGCAAAAGAGCAGCATCAGTGCAAAGGCATTATATGAAACTGAAAGGAGGATTGCAAGCTTTTTGTGTGTGCTCCTGGTGACACTTGTCAACTGTTCTAATGATTTACGTTGTTTTCTGGATCATAAAAACCTCTACTCTGATGTTTAAAGGAGTTAGTGGTCTGTTTAACAGAAAGGAGGGGAAAAATCAGTACTGTAGAGTTCTTACGTGCAGTTTGAGAAATTGTGCCTTTCAGACTATTGGCAACTATTCCTCCTCCTATGCAGGCTGCTGGTTAGGATTGATAATCATATGCAATCACTGTTTTGTATAACAAGCTTGAGAATATGTGCAGAGAATATGGGTGCACCTATTGTTTTGCAAATACCATTCACTTGGAAGTTTTAAACAAAAAGAAGGGTGTTCCATTGGTGTTTCTACATGATGGAGCTTGGGATTATCAAGCAGAAGCTCATACCAACCCTAATAATTGCCAACTGTGTGAAATGGTCTTTCTTTCTCCCTTTGCAGCATTAACAATAAACTGCAACAGCCAGAAGCAGCTGCTGGGGTACTGGAATATGCCATGAAGCACTTTGGGGAGCTGGTGAGTCCTGCTGGATAACTCTCCATGTCTTATGTCTTCATGAGGTTTGTAGTTGGGTTTTTTTTGTGTGTGTGTGGTGATGTCGTTTTGTCAATCCATCACATCCCTGCTTATAATAGTGCATCTTCTGTACTGAAGGTGCCTTGCTACCACTGGGGTTGTATGCTGTGTACTTAACAAACACTGTGTATGGGTAAGATAGCAGGGAAAGGCTGCAATAACCTGATTCAAAGGAGAATTTAGCAGTTCTTGTTGACACTGAATGCAGCTGTGGGCAGCTAGCAACTTGAGAAAATAAGTATTGTTATTTAGAAGCAGCTGGGAAGGGAGGGAGCAAGTTCCTGTTCTAAGTGTTAAATGCTTGAGGGCTTTTGAAAAACTGCATCAACACATTCCAGGTAAGGATTTAATGGAAGTTGTGCCTCTGGCCTCTCATCCAGGAGGCACGTGAACCTGTCAGAGAGTTCAGAGATACTATGTAGAATAGCAGATTAGCCAGTCCCTTACAACTTTGACTATTCAGAGCAATAAAATAACCCCATCCTGTGTGTGTTCTGTGCCCTTCTCTGTACGACTTACCCTTTTCCCTTTCTTGTTTCTTTTTTGTAAGCATTTAAGTTGTGTTCAGGGACTAAAGCATCTGTGCTCTCCTGCCACGTCTACTCTGTTAAAAAGATGATGTTGCAGTGATAGTTCTTGCAGTGCTTTAGGGTGATTGGGAAAAGGAAGGCAGCCCTGCAAGCTCAGTAAATTAGCCTCTTTCAGTAGGAGCCACTAGAAAGCGAGAACACATAGCACAAAATGGTAGAAGTCCTCTGGTGTGGTATTATAGTGTGGTTCTGACCTAGGCTGGAAAAGAATTCCTTTCTGGGAGAAATACTGACTTCAGAACATCTTTGAAGCTTATGATTCCTTGGGTGGATTGAGCAAAGCTCTCTGTTACCTAATTCTGACCTCACTCTTTAGCAGTAATGTAGTTCAAAACACAGAGTTTGCCAGAATAGGCAGTGAAGAGAAATTAAGAGGAGCTGTGAGCTCTGATTTCAGGAACTTACTTAAAATACTATGAGTGAGCTGAGAAGATAAAGGCTGGTATATAAATGTCCTAAGTGGAAGACCTGGCATGCAGAGCATGGTTTATATTGACCCTCCCCGCAGAGCTGGGGAAAGAATCTATTCTGCAGCCTATGTCAAGACATGAGCAGCCAAGGACTGAGTAGAAAAACACATTGGCAGGGATAAATATGGAAAACATAATAAGGCATTTTATTTCTTGAAAATTAGAAGCAATCTAGAAACAAAGACTGAAGAAAAGTTTGTGCAGCTGATAAGGATCATTGCTTGGCTTTCTTTTACAGTCTTTGGTACAAACCACAGCCTTTCCTTCTGAGGGCTGTGATTAGACCCCAGCATCATACTACCTGTTGTATCAAGTTCTGTAGCACTACCCAAACACACAGTGTGCTTTTTGGGTTTGGGGTTTTTCCAGCCCATTCCTGAACACAGGGCTGTTGTTCTTGTTTAAATGCAAACATGTGCAACAACAGGAAGTGGAATATTTATCCTTTTTCCTACACCACTCACTCTCCCCCTCCAAAAAGAAAAGCACCAGCTACTGAGCTAGTATTTCACTGGCACTGAATAAGGGATGATGTTGGATTGATCCCTCTGGTAAACCTGAATTCATCTCTCTGCAGGTTGAGAAATACTCAGGATTCCTGTTTTTGCTCTAGCTCAAGGCTTTTCTCTGCATCCCAGAAGTCCATGAGGATATTTAGAATGAAAACAAGGCTCAAGTGACCACCACAGACACAGAATTTTCCGGAAAAGCTGCAGTAGTTAATATAGACTCATCAATATTAATCCCACTATTTATTTGGAATGTTTTGGGGTTTTTTTCCCCCTTAGGAAATTCAAGCTACCTGGTATGAAAAGCTTCATGAGTGGGAAGATGCTCTGGTGGCCTATGACAAGAAGATGGACACAAACAAAGATGATCCCGAGCTGATGCTAGGACGGATGCGCTGCTTGGAAGCACTTGGTGAATGGTAAGAGGGGAATGCCCATCTGATAAGTTAAGGTCTCTCTGAAAGAGAATCTTCAGTCTTATGATCAGATCTAACAGAGAAGGAAACTGTAAATAGAGGAGACTTCTCAGGAAATGTTAACTGGGCAGCACTTGTCAAATGCAGTCATATAAGGAGCTCGTTGTGGCCCTTCTTTTTAAACTCTGATTAAAACATGAGAGATTTCTATATTCATTCATGGTCAGACCTATGTCTATCCAGAATGCATGGTCTTTTGACAACTGTTAGTGAAATTGTCTGTAAGTAAGTGTAAGATTATGCCAAATGAATTACTCTCAGTTTAAAACCCTTTTGCCCATCTTGTAGCTGGCCGAGTTGTTCATTATTACTCTATTTTAGCATTCATTAAGCATTGTCTTTGTGGACATTTGGTACTTCAAACCCTATGTTAAATGTGTGCTGTCAATGTGTAACTGGTTACAGTCAGTATTTGTGAGAGGGTGAACTGGTAGCGACTTAGTGCTTGCTAGTTCACTGTTTTCCTCCCTGTTCAACTCCAAGAAGATAATAGGAGAAGGCATCCTGTGCACTGTAGCGTGCAGTTCTACCCAGGGGCATATGCGTTTTGGTCCAGGTTCCGCCTTCCTACTGAACTTTTCATGTCACGAGCTCTCTCCTGATGGGTCCTGACGTGAACCCGGGGGGTGGCACCCAGTGAGGAGATTCCTCTCCACTAAAGTCATTTTACTGTTAGAGAAACAGAGCTGTTGGAGAAACCAAATTCTGACAGCGTTTTCTGCCCTTTCTGTTTCTAGATGAGGGTGAGGCAGATTGGGTGTAGCTTTTTCAGTAGGAAAAATAGATCCTCTTACTGAGCACAGTCATCTTTTCTTACCCTTACTCAGTCTTCTTTTCTAGGAGTAGGCATTTCCCACCAGGGATTCACGGAATTTCTCCCTCCTGCAGGACATGTATTTGTGAAAAGTATCCTCTGAACCTCCTGCTTCTTCATATATCAGTGACAAATATACTACAAAAGGATGCTTTTCTTCTGTTGGAGCTAGATAACATGCATCTGTAGTGACAAGAGCAGTCAAATCTCACACAGAACTGTCTACTTGCTCTTGTGGAACTGCAGGTGTCCTACAATTCAGAGGTGCCTTTGCAAAGTGCTGTCTGCTACCTTGCAGCCAGCTATAGAGACATCATCCTAGGGCTGAGGGTTCTGTGGTTTACCTACTGATATTCTTCTGTAGTGTTCAATTTGACTCTTTGTGCTGCTGGAGTCTGCTTGCAGAGTGTGACAGTTAATCCAGAACTGATACTATGCAGCATCGTTATTTCACTGTTCCGTGCAGTGACATTTTGGAAGGACAGCCAAAATATTCCCAGCCATTTGTCTCCTGGTGCAGTTATGTCTGCAAGAGCTGTACTACTATATTAGCATCCATGAGGTCCTGATTTAGTGCTGTTGCTAGGTTTGGCTTGTTTTTTCATTTCTTTTGTGGGTTTGGGGTTTGGGTTTTTTCTCCCTCCTGGGCCATTAATCTGTCAGAATGACTGTCTTGCCTGGGGCAGCCCATTGGTTCTGTTTGACTAACTCATCTTCCTTTTGGGGAGGGGAGAAGACGACAGGGGAGATGGCAAGTTGGCCTCCCACACAGTTGGCAGCTATTCCGCTGCTACAGAGTATCCAGCCTGAGAAATTCAGGAACTGCAACACCCACAGAAATCAGTTTGATTAATGGAGCATTCCCAGTTGATTTCAAAGTAGTAATATAGAAAATCCTGAGGCTTCCTCTCCATTGGAGATGAAAGATTCAGTTCCCCTCTGAGATCTTGCCGTGACAAGTCTTCCTACAAGGTTACAGCAGCACTGATTCTCTAGTGTCTGTCTCCAAACTTGATGATGTGTTTATCCAAAATGATTGGTAGCAGGAGCCATGCACAAGCTATTCACATCGTATGTTTCTGGTACTGACACTTGCAAAATAATGTAAGTGTTCCTCGTTTGGTGTGGTTTGGTTTCTTCTTGGGAACGGTTTGGGTTGTTTTGTGTATTTGTAGATTGGAGTTGACAGTTCAGTTTGTAAAGTAGTCTTTGCTAACTGCTGAGGAACAAATGCAAACCTTTGGAGTTGTGTGTTCAAAGCATAGCATGCCTTGAAATTCTTCTCTGATGATAGGATCTTTGTCATCAGCCTAGCATGTCTGAGCTGGCCAAAGGAGAAGAATCATGTTCTCCACTCTGTAAGGAGTGATGGGGATGGTGGTCATCTGTGGAAAGTGGTTGTTTAACAAGGTGAAGTTCTTGGAAGAGGCTTTTTGCTGATCCAAAATCATGGTTCTTCTTAGGGGGCAGCTCCACCAACAGTGCTGTGAAAAGTGGACACAGGTCAATGATGAAACTCAAGCTAAGATGGCTAGGATGGCTGCTGCTGCTGCCTGGGGTCTAGGTAATGTATCCTTCTGTGGTGGGATATGACAGCTCACAATGTGGGAGCACAGATAGTTTTAACTTCAGAACTCCAAAATGTAAGAAACAGCAAAATCAAAGAACAACATTATTTACATTGGGCAATGAAGCGTCATTCAACACTACATTTACATAAGGTCTCCCAGCATGGTCTCAAGTAACAATGAGACCGTATTACTGGTCTGAGCAGATGATCAGTTGCTTAACTGGTCCCTTTTACTTAGTCTTACATTGAACATAGCTCAGATGTGGAATGACATTAATAGAATTTCTCAGATTTGTGTCAGACTCTTATTTCCAAACTAGAACAATCTGTTGGGCATTTTGCTAAGTTGTGTCTGCTGAGTAGACAATCTTCAGTGCAATAAATCTATAAATGGTCCAACTCTCTGTTATGTTGATAGCCAGAAGTTTACTGGAGAAGCTTATAAATCACTTGCTGTCTGCCAGCCTGTGCTGAAAAAAAGTCATCTTTTGCTTCTGGACACTAATTCACTCAAATGGTCTGGAAATGTCAGCATTTCAGCTTTCATTACAAGGACTGCAAGAACATTTTCCATGAAGTTATAACAATTTGCCTAAAAGAAAAATGCCAGTCATTTTGCTTGTCTATAATATTGTCTATGTATATATACAGTTTATGTGTATGTATGTATATATACAGTTTATGTGTATGTATGTATATATACAGTTTCTGTATATAACACAGACTGTCCCTGCCAAAGACAAGCTTCTGGAGACCTGACTTAAATGTAGAAGTCCACACAGCATTCAGGCCTAGTTGCTTGATACCTAAGCACACTGTAACATAGTCCTGTTGCAGAGAAAGCTGTTGTATAACTGAGGATATCTGTCTCTGCAGGTCAGTGGGATAGCATGGAAGAATATACCTGCATGATCCCGAGGGACACCCATGATGGTGCTTTCTACAGGGCTGTATTGGCTCTTCATCAGGACCTCTTCTCACTGGCTCAGCAGGTAATTATCTTCCTTGTTGGGTTCTCAAAACCTAGCCTAAGTTGAACTAGGCTATACTGCTGCATGGAAAGACAATGGCTTTAAACAGCCTGTCTTAAATAACCAATGAATTGCCCAAAACCTTTTTATTCCATTGATGTATTAGACCTTAGTGATTGAGCTTATCCTGTATTTCCAGCACTGAAACAGTGCTGAATATATGTAAACCACATGAATATATGTATAAACACAGGACTGAATGTATGTACAGATAGTAGTGGTTTGGTGCTGTAGAGTAGAAGAATGTAGCGCTCATTCTTAGGCTTTTTCACTTCTATGTCTGTTTTCTAGAGAAAGGATTATCTCAGCAGAGGTAAAACTTGGTAAAAGGCATTCATGCTGTAAGACACACAAAAGATTCTTCATAGGTGTTCTGTGCACTTCTGTCTGTTGCAACTTCTTCAGTGAATTGTTCATATCCATCATGTACCAGAACTTTTCCTTTAATTTTTCTGGTAACAATTACAAATCCTAGCTTGATAGTAGAAATCAAGGCAAGGAATGATCTGTTAAACACATTCATATTGGCATGCTTTCTCACAGAGGAGTTTTGAAGAGTGACTTTTTCCCCTCTGTAAATATGGAGCATGTTATTTACTTTCCAAAGAAGCTCAAGTACCACTTCTCCGAATTGTTATGTGCTGGCTTGCCAGCTTAGATAAAGGAGCAATTGAATCTGCTCTGTCAAAACCCATACGTGGATTTTTGGGTGATGTGCCCAGTAAAATTAGCCAGGCATTCAGAGGTGTAGAGTTTGTGATTAACCTTTGAGATTTTGAACAGGAAAAACTATATATGAGAGATTATATAATGACTGGAACCAGAGCAGGGTTTATTTCATGCTTGAAGAGCGTATCTTGGAGGAGGAAGAATGGAATTTGCTGTCCTGTAAAAATCATGAAAACCTGTTGGGTTACATAAAACAGAGAAAGCTATTTTCTATCCCTGTACATTATCAAATGATGTGTCTTGAGGCTTTTTTGTAAATGACTCTCCTGCACTAAAATGTGAACTTCTCTTTCCCTCTATAAATGTTACTAATGATGATCCCTACGTGACAGTAGGATTAGAAATACTGCAGTTTTGTATTTTGTAGTACAAATTTCAGACTGTGCAGATAATAAATGAAACCCCATTGACTTCTCCTATATCTGACCCCTGCTTTCCTTCTATCGGTAGCATCCTTTCATGGTTCTTGTTGGAGAGTGGGAACAAAGCCATGAGATGGAACAGATGAATAGCAGTTCCATCGGTTGGCTCTAGATAAAACATACCACATTTGCCCCAATATCTTGTTCTATTTCAGTGCATTGACAAAGCCAGAGATCTGCTAGATGCTGAGCTGACTGCTATGGCAGGAGAGAGCTACAGTCGAGCCTATGGGGTAAGTGTGTCTCAGCCTTCATTCTCCTCATTGCTGCTTCAGACTGTTTCTAGAAGTTGCACAAAACTTCTGAGTAGTGCTTGCATTTAAGGTCCTTTCCAACCCAAACCACTCTATGATTGTCTAAATACCAGTATATACCAGTGGATTCTTTACCTGTTGGGCAGCATATGTACTTAAGATTTTGATGCCAAAATACTGTTCCTTAATTATAGATGTGTTCTGTAGTGATTGGAATGGAATGTGATTGTTTCCTTCAGGCTATGGTATCCTGCCAGATGCTGTCAGAGCTGGAAGAGGTTATCCAGTATAAACTTGTACCAGAGCGCCGTGAGATCATCCGCCAGATCTGGTGGGAAAGACTGCAGGTACCTCTATGTAAAGATCAAGGATGGAGATGCTGATGTGCTGTGTGATGTGCTGATGTGAACAGCTTCTTTTCGAGTCAGTGTGATGGCTCAGCAAGTCTTTCCATTTCTTTTTTTTCTCCTAATAGCATATATGCTTACGTGGCTACGTGCTTTCTCCTTTGCATTTGTCCTGGTGGCTTTTGGTTTTGGTTAATGCTCCTGAGGTGTCTACTGATGTGACATTTAGGTGATTTAAGCCTTGAAATAGATGTGTACAGAATGGAGACACTAGTAACAGCTCCAAGGCTATTATCTCAGTGTTGGATTCCACCCAGCAATACTGGTTTGGATAAGGCTAGTTTGAACTTTTTACCTGGCTGGCTGCATTTGAAGAAGCACATTCTCTCACAGTGCTGGGAAACTGGTCAGAGAATTCATGTTTGTAAAAGATTGTCCTGTTCCTCTTGTTTTGCCCTCTGACAAGGACATTTCCAATTGACTGGTGGCACTCAAGGACATGATCTAGTGATAGACTTGGCAGTGTTAGGTTTATGCTTGGACTTGATGACCTTAAAGGTCTTTTCCAACCTAAATGAGTCTGATTCTGTGATTAGCCTTGTCCTCTTAAAAGACCTTTAGCAATGCTGCGTTTCCTGTATTTAAAGAGAAGATTGTGCCTTTCTTACTCTAAACAGCAAAAATCCAAAGCACCTCTGAAGATTTAAATCAGCCAAATATTTGGAAACTGTTTCCTTACAAGAAGCATCCCTACAGTGAATGTGAACATCATCAGCTGAAGTTGTTCATACAGGAATACTGTTCAAAGAGGTGATTCCTGCAAGGGAAGGAGAGGACGAAAAAAGGCATAATTAGGGCAAAATGCTTTCATTATAGCAACTTCCAATATGCTGCCTGCAGGAAGAATTCCTCCCTGTGTAGAGTTCCTCACTCTTAATTTCTTTATCTGTTTCTTTATGGAGGGCTGTTACTGCTGCATATTTTTTAGCTGTTCGGAAAACTGTGACAAAGCTTTTAGTCTCCCATCTGCATTCCTGTCTGGAAAAGCTCGGGACCATTCCTGAAATTGAGAGTGACAGGAAGTGTAATGTCTGACTGCAGCTGTTTATAGTCCTAAAAGCAGTACATACAGTTCTTGGACATTTTATAGCTGCTTCTTAATAATCTTAAAATGCCTATTGGATTAGGTTTAACTGGGTGTTAAGGAAGAAGCCTTGCCTAGCTTCCCAGCCCTCAATTTGGGGGGAAAAGGGAAAGAAATAGCTATTTTGGTGCCAAAGTGCTTGATGCCATTGGAAATTCTTTTGTTTACCTCAAAACTAAGTCTTAGTGGTCTCTGGATCAATATGAACTTCAGAGCATCACTGTTACCATGAAGCACTTGGCCATTACAGCAAGCACCATGTATTTGGTTGTTACTGTCCCTTCCACAGTTCTACTTCTCTTACAGCATCCTTGAATACCTGAAATACAGACTCGTCCTGCTCTGACAATGTTGTTGTGCTTCTCCCTTCAGACAGACAAGAACCAGACAGTGCTTGCACAAGCAGCATAGCAGTTGGAACTACAGTTTCTGGCAGAGTTAGCAGTTTGGTCATGCCAGCCTCTAAGAGCAACACATGCAAGGAGAAGAAAAAGGGTGATAACAAAAATATCTTTGCAACCATTTGGTTTTGTACCATCTTGAGATTTGTCACTGTTTAAACCAAAATAGGCATTAAATCTAGGTTGAAAAGGGTTATAAAACTCTCTCCTTGTTTTGGAATTGCACAAAGAGCTTTTCTGATTTTTTGATCCATTTCTGCTTCAGAAGCTTTTCTCCTTTTTCCATTGGAGGATATTGTTAGACTTCAAACACTGAGCTGGCTATAGAGAATAAGAGTCAAGGACTTAACCTTCTCCACACATAAATGTTGAAGAAATAGCCACTTAGTTTGTAATGTTGGCCTGCTGTGAATTGCGTATGCTGAAGTCTCCCATCTTGGAAAAAGTCCCTTTGGATTCTGAATTAAGGCTCTGTAGAGTAGACTGGAGATGAAACACTAACAAGTTCTCTCTTCTTTTTTCTCTCAGGGCTGTCAACGAATTGTGGAAGACTGGCAAAGAATACTGATGGTCCGATCTCTTGTTGTAAATCCCCATGAGGACATGAGAACTTGGCTCAAGTATGCCAGCTTGTGTGGCAAGAGTGGGAGACTGGTGAGCATGATCAGGCTCTACCCTCTAGAGCACCTTTTTAAACAGTTGACTTTGTTGTGCTGCTTCAACCTTGAGCATTTCCAAACGCTTTAATTGCCCAAATGGGATGGGCTCTCTTCTGAGGAAGAGACTGGTCAGTTGTTTAAATGCTGAAACTGTAGCCAGTGTAGAGTTCATCCTTGTAGCCAAGGTTGGTTTTGTGGGACCTGAGAGCCTTGGAGCCCATTTTTTACTGGATGCTATACCTGAAAGTTCTCATGCAGCATTGATAGTTATAATAGTGCTCTCTACATTGTAGATTTGACAGAGTGCTTTAGCAGCGATGTTATTGTTGAACATTAAAATCCTATTTCAACATTCACCACAAGATTTTTTATCAAATCTACTTGCAACAGAGATTTCACACTCTCTACTGGCTTCTGAAATGAGAATCTAATGCTCTGATCCCAGTGAAGATGTATGGTTTATTATGTGATATTCTTATGAGTCCAGGGAATGGTAACAACGCTGCTGTTTGTTTTATCTGGAGGGTTGGAGGTATATTTTTAGTGGCAGGCAGTTCTGTGATCAATATGAAATGGAGGTACAAGTGAGCTTGTTTTAACCTGCTTTTTCTCTTTGCAACTTTCTCAGGCTTTGGCCCATAAGACACTTGTCCTGCTCTTGGGAGTAGATCCATCTCGACAGCTGGATCACCCACTGCCAACAGTTCATCCCCAAGTGACTTATGCATACATGAAGCACATGTGGAAGAGCGCCCGCAAGGTACTGAAGAGCATCGTAGTCTTTATGTTTCATTGCTCAGGTTTTGTGCAGTGGCACACACATGAGCTCTTCATAATCCCCTAAACAACGTCAAGGCTGAAGGTTTTATTTTTGCTCACCTAAAAAAGCACAATGAATCCCTTTCCTTATTGTTCTTCAGAAGATAAGCTTTTGAAATCTTCCTTTACAACTCTGTAGTGACAAGGAAGGCCTGGCCCTACTTTTATATCCTGCAGGGAAAGATTATTTTTACTAAACCAGTATCAGGTACCCAAGGGATGCAGCCAAGATTAATGATAGTATAGTAGTAGCTCTTCTGTCCTCACTAAGGTTTTACTGTGTGGGCTTGGTACTTAACTTTTCATCCACTGTTCTGATTGCCAGGTTTCCACACTGTACCTATGGCCAGGGTTACATGTTGAAAGAGGGAAGGAGAGGGGGTTTATTACCAGTCATAGACAAATATCCTGAACAGTTTGTACTTAGTTGCTGAGCAGAACTGACTTCTATTAAGGACATTATTGAGAATTTCTAACTGAAAGGCAGCTGAAAAGTACATAGGGTTTTGTCATGGGAGCAGTTTGGCTCCAAAGAGCCTGGGGTGAATGTTTTTGACATTGCAACACGGGGAGAATTTACATAATCAAATCCAATAAGCTCCAGACTGGATAACGTATCTATTTTTTTTTAATATACATTAAAGCCTTCATTTATCCTCATATTCTGCCACATCTTTTTTATTTTTCCTGTCGTTGGGATTGCCAGCACTGGAGCAGAGCCATTGCTATGGGAACATTGCATGACCTAACTATTCTCATTTGAATGTAAAAACCAGAAGGAGCTGCTGATGAGGCCCTGTTCTATTGGCTTTGTACAACTGTGCAGTGGTCTCTCACTTGCTTCAGTAAACGACCCAAGAAGCATATGGGTCTTCTCTGCTTGTGTCTTCAAGTGAAAGTGGACTTCTTTGTGTTTAGCCTGTGATAAAGAAATAGAGAAGATGCAGGAAACTGGTGCAGTTGTAGAAAGCAGAATGAAAGAAGACATAAACATAAAGGGAATGGAAAAGAGAATGTGTCTAAACTAAACTGATGCAAGAATATGTGGAGCCCCTGAAGACAGGGGGAAAAAAGAAGATCAGAAAAGTAGCAAAGATGGGAAGGAGGAGCAGATGTGGTTAGAATCGCCTCCTATTGCTCATTCAATGATTTCTTATTTAAGTACAGTACATAAGCTCTGTGTCTAAGGGTTTGGGTTTTTTCCTTCTAACACATTAAAACTGGGTGGTGTTTACAGTTCTGAGGAAGAAATACTTTACCCAGGCTAGCACTAATCCTAGACCTGCATGCAAGGCTCAACCCTTTCTGTGAGCGCTCTTCTGCAGGAAAGGCTGAGTCAATGATTCACTCCTTTGAGGCATTTGGAAATTAAATACTCAAAATTCATGGTTAAAGGTGCTGCTCTGAGACAGAAGAAGCTCTATTAGAGTACAATAAAGTCTGCAGTCTGGAGTGACTCTTAGTGTTTGGTATAAACAACACTTGAAAGTGTTTAGAGAATTCTGGTACCAGAAGCATTATATGGTTGGGTGTATCCTGATGTCCTCGTTGAGTGAGTGTCATTAACTAAATAATACATAGTTGTACCCAGTGGGGAATGTAGACCAGAGTTCACATAGCTCTGTGTGTTCACTTGATTTGGTATCCTAAGTAATAAGCTGCTGAAGTAGGTTGCTATGGCAGGAAATGACCATTTTCTCTAGCTGAGGAGTTCATGTTAGGCTGGTTGACCTAAAGCCTTTTCGTTACTTGCCAGTTTTCTTCCTGCTGGATCTGGCATCTAGATGGAAACCAGCCTCATAGCACTTGCAGAGCTGCACAAGAATCTTTTCTTACACATATAAAAAGATGGATAAACAAAGCCTATTGCATTTCTTCTAACAAGGACCTTTGCCAGCAGCTGCATTCTACAGACATATACCAGAGCAAGGCTGTGTACAGACTTAGGAATTCAGTTGTTAAGTTGTCTCAGTCTTAAGTGCTCTGCCTGTTGGTTTATGGTGATCAGTTTTCAGTATTAATGGAAACTAAAGAATGGATTGCTGGGTGTGTGCAGATATGAGAGGGGCACATAACTGTTTGACTGTATCCTTTTGTCTGTTTTTGAGAAATAACAGCATAATTATTTATAAGATTGCTATTTCCCTCCTGCCCCCTTCTAACCAAGTATCCAGGTTACAAGCTGTGGCATGGCCCCTGTTAATGTGGGATACTTTCTTTTCTTTGATACTTTCTTGTATTGCACCCTGGGCTAATACCCCTTTTCCTGACAATTGGCTTGTGCAGGCTGACATTTGAGCAGGATAGATGAGGCATTTCAGCTCAGGTGATTCTTGCCTCATTCTAAAGTAGCTTATTCCTGTAGATGGAACAGAAGTAAATTTGAGGCTTTAAAGCATATTCTGCAGTTTCTGACCTGAAATGACCTTGTAGATTGCAAGAGCTTTACTTTAACTGTTTCCAGTGAAGCATGCATACTGTGTTTTCATTAAATCTTTAATTTGGGGGTTTCTTACCCCATAATTCTTTCCAAGGAATTTCAAAAAGAGAATTCTCTCAAAATTTGGTAGTGCAAATTGCTCTAGCACTACTGTCTTGTGTAATCTGCTGGCAAAGGAACAATGTACATTTGTATTTCTTAAACAGTTTTTAAGGCTTTAATTTATTGAAACAACTCAAAGTTTACATCCCGTGGTATATTCTGGAAGCCTCTTCATTTACTTGGTGCTACATACATAGAGTATAAACTGGTTTTAGAAGGATGTAAATGGCTGAAGAGCTTTGAAAGGAAACAAAATGTATTTTTTGCTTTCAATGAAAGTTTATTTCCGCATTGTTTTCCTGTTGTGTGAAGTTGTATTTAACCCCTGTGGTCCTTACTGCAACCATCATCCCATTGCAGATTGATGCGTTCCAGCACATGCAGCACTTCGTGCAGACCATGCAGCAGCAGGCACAACATGCTATTGCAACCGAGGACCAGCAGCACAAGCAGGAACTCCACAAGCTCATGGCACGGTCAGCATCTGGTGCTTGGATACCCTTTAGCTGTTTAGTGAAGCTGATGTCTTTTCTGATGAGGTTGCAGGGTCCATGCAGATGGCACATTTAGATGAGGCCCATGCTTTGATTAAAAGGATTGCTTCTCATTTCTCTGGTAGAGACCCCTTTGGTATTGCATTCTTACCTATTAGATAATTCTCAGTGAATGTTATTGTGACACATCAGTGTAAACAAGCTTGTCTTTGTCTCTGGCAGCTGGTTGGATTTTTCCAGCACTGTGGCTCGCTGGCAGAAGGCAGAGCTCTCAGCATGGCTATTTGGTTTTCAGGACATCCAGTCAGTAGGAAAGAAACACTTCCCACATGCCTGGCACATCTGTACTTGGCAGCGTGTGCCCTTAATAAAACAGCAGTGCTTTGGGCAATAGGTGCCCAGCATGTGATGGTCTCTTAAAATATTTTTGCATTAAAAACACATTTTATAATCTCCATTTCCTCTATGCATCTGGAGGTGCCAGATCCGTTGTTTCCAATTTAAAGAAGCAATTGCGCAGGGCTTGCAATTGAAGGTTGGCCTTTTTTAAAGGAGATAGGCACTTAATTTGATTTTATGAGAATGGGAATTTGATAACACTGTCATCTAGTTTTTTTCAGAGTGACTATCACAGAGGATACGAGTAATGGGCTGCACACACTATTTGTCTTGCACAATGCTTTCTGGAAAACTCAAGATATAGAAAGGGCAGCTGTGTAACTGTGATATTTAAAGCCTGCTGAGGGAACAAAGTATTAAGCTTTGCACAAACCTTCACAGCTCCACCCTGCTGCAATAAAAATATGTTGTTTTTCCTTTTCTCTGGGAGGAGATGACTTAATGGGGTTCTGGCTTGGGGGAAAAGCAGTTGCTCTGTGTTTCCACTGTTTGTCTGTCACAGTGTTCTCTCCAGAAGGCTAGTTCGTATGGTGATAAGTATAGCTAGCCAGCACAGATGCTGTGTGCATTTTATCAATAGCAATGAAGTCTTTTGATGTTCCTGTTAGCTCCTTCTTATTTTATAACTGATGTAAGTGAGGAGCAAAGTTTGACCCCTTTCTCCCTAAAAATTAAACCATTTACTGGCTAGTTCCACACTTAGAAGTAAGATGTAGGTGTTTTGAACCTTACATGTTAACACATGTGCTCCCAGTCTGCAGGAGAGTGGGTTTACCACGTGAAATATCTTTCAGGCTTTAGATAAGAAGTCTACCTCTTAATCCAGCAAGCTTCATTTCCATTCTAGGTTCTGAGTCAATAATCCCTTTGCTTAACCAGGTGTTTCCTGAAGCTGGGTGAGTGGCAGCTGAACCTGCAAGGCATCAATGAGAGTACCATCCCCAAAGTCTTGCAATACTATAGTGCTGCAACAGAGCATGATCGCAACTGGTACAAGGTCAGTAAGGAAAAGCCACCAGCACCATTGCAGAGATGAGTAAATTTGATCACAACCCATACTACAGCAAGGGAAGGTGTTCATAGGAAGATCTCTTGTAACCATCTGCCTTGTTACTGCGAGTACAATTAAAACAACAGAGAAAGCAGCCCAAGGCAACAGTGAGATTCCTGGTTAGAATTTTATCTGGCTTCTAGAACTAGGCCACAATTCAGTTTCTATTCTTGCTTTTGGGACTCTCACTGCTGTCAATTCAGAGTGAAGGAGAAGGGATAATCTAAATGTTAAAAAATGAACTTATTCTCACTCTATACTTGAACTAGAAAGTAGCCTTGTTGCTAACTCTCCAAAGAGCCTTTGATTTCAGGGTTGAGAAATTTCAATTAATGTTTGGTGCCAGCTCTTCTCCGGGGCAGCCATCTCCTGCATTCCTTCCCATTACACCTCCCCTAGTCCTAATATATTAATCTTCATTTTAAGCTTTGAAAAATTAAGTTGTATGTGAATGGCATGTGATGTAATTTTTGCTACAGAGCTCCTGGCCAACAACTCACCTGATGTTATTTAAGATAATAAGACAGTTAAAACTACAAGCAATTAGAGAAAGCAAAGCATTGTGTTGTCTGCAGGGCTTACTTACTGTTGTTGTCTGTGAACTCAGAAAGGTTGGATTATTATCTCTAATAATTAGAAAGTACAGGTTGCAGAAAGGATTCATCTTCTTTCTGACTTTTATTCTCTCTTGTTGGCAGGCCTGGCATGCCTGGGCAGTGATGAACTTTGAAGCAGTGCTTCACTACAAACATCAAAACCAGGCCAGAGATGAGAAGAAGAAACTGCGTCATGCCAGTGGAGCCAGCATCACCAGTGCTAACACTGAGGGCAGCAATAGTGAGAGTGATGCCGAGAGCACAGAGAACAGTCCCATCCCATCTCCAGTGCAGAAAAAAGTCACTGAGGTGCCCTTCTTCCCTCTTTATGTTGAGTGATTGGTATTTACTGCTTAGAAGTAAAATGTTATGGTGGGGAACAAGCTGCTATGCATACCTGGCCTGTGGAAGCTGTCTGTGTGTGTATATGTGCTCATAACTTACAGTAAAAGTGAGGAGGTTCAGGTTAACTCAGTCTTAAGGGTTTAAAGGGATTAAGCTAATCCAAGTGATCATAAGTTAGCTGTGAACTAAAGCAAAGGCATGGGTGGCTTGTTATAGGTGATGCTCTGTGTATAGACAGGTTCTGCTGCTTAAGACCTTCATGAAAGACTGAAGAATCTCTTACCTACCAGTTATAGTAGGGTTGTAGTTTTTAGGCTTTGCTGTCCATAGTTTTGCCAACAGACTGAAGTATAAAACTGCTTCACAGTATGTTCCCTCCCAGGCTGAAAGACCTATGTATGGTCAAGCAAACCATAAATTGCAGAAGCAACATTTCCTGTGAAGAATATGAGCAGAAGTCAACTGTACTGTGTATTAGGCCTATGTGTCCACATATTTCTTCCTCTTTACCCTTGCTGCGTTGAGGATTCATGTGGACTGACATGCTTGTGTAGAACTAATGCAGTATTTTTCATTCCAAAAGGATTTATCCAAGACCCTCTTGATGTACACAGTCCCTGCTGTCCAGGGTTTCTTCCGTTCCATATCTCTGTCTCGAGGAAACAATCTACAAGACACTCTAAGGTATGTGAAGCACATAGTAAATGAAATCCACCTGATAAGGGCACATGGTTTAAGATCAGGTAGATGCTGTTCCTGCTTCTTTGTGTTGTGGTTAAACTAAGAGAATGCTTCAGTCCAAGCTGATTTGTTAGGTGGATTGGCCTTTATACTGCTATCTGTAGGTTCTGGGAAGAAGACTCACTTGTAAATGGGTCTGAAAGTATTTGTCTGGAGTGGGGTTTCTTGCTTCATTCCTAACTAACGTATTTCTCTTTTTCAGAGTCCTTACTCTGTGGTTTGACTATGGCCATTGGCCTGATGTGAATGAGGCTTTGGTAGAAGGAGTCAAGGCAATCCAAATAGACACTTGGCTGCAGGTAAGGAACACAAAGGGCTAAGATAAACCTCAGTTCTGAGGGAGCTTGGGGGTTTGTCGCATGATATCTATGATGATCCTTTTTGCTAAACAAGTCCTATGTAGGTGAGTGGTGAGAGCAGTGTGCAGTACAATTTGTAACTGATTTAACAAGCATCTTTAACAGATTATTGCCTTATGGAATGGCTCTTGTAAATAAATAAAAAAAAAGGCTTTATTTCATAGCTGAGCATTACACTTCAAGACACATCTTACTCTTTCCATAACAGGGTCATGTAAATTTTGCACAGAACACTTGTGATCTTACTGAGCTGTTCTGTGTTTCTGACACTGGAACTTTGTGTTATCCTCTGACCATTTCAAAGATGAGTGTCTGCTTCAGGGACTGTGAGGTCTCTGAGGGCAGAACAAATGGTGAACCAAACACATTACAGGGGTGTTTATTTTACTTGTCCTTACTACTAGGTTATCCCTCAGCTCATTGCGAGAATTGACACCCCTCGACCATTAGTAGGACGTCTCATTCATCAGCTCCTCACAGACATTGGACGGTACCATCCCCAGGTAAGCTTTGGATAAGAGGAGGAATTTCCATGGACTGATAGCCAGTTAAGGCTAAACAAAACCTGCTAAAAACATGTTTTGTTCTTCCCATTTGATGCAGGCTCTCAAAGTCGTTTTGCTGCTCAGTGAATTAAAGTCTTATAAGCTTTTCAGATTGGAAGACTTTTAATAGCAAATTCCTCTCACCTCTTTCCAGAAGCAAGCTTGCTTTCTCTTGTCTAGCCTTAAAGCTGTTATTTATTAATGCTTTGCTAATCTTTCAATGCGTGTAGCTCTTCGGCATGGTTCTAAAGTATTACTGATTGATGTCCCTTGTAGGCTTTGATCTATCCTTTGACTGTGGCCTCTAAATCTACAACTACTGCTCGCCACAATGCTGCAAATAAGATCTTGAAAAACATGTGTGAGCACAGTAACACTCTGGTGCAGCAGGCAATGATGGTGAGTACTTAGTGTACCATAAAGTGTATTGTGTTTCAGGAATGGATGTTCCACAGGTATAACAACACAAAATGACTCATTCATTGTTAATTTTTTTCTAGTACAATTAATTTGGGGTGGTTTTGCAATTGGTAGAAGTTACAGTATTAGTATAATTTGAACAGAATGCTTTAAAAAGAACCACAATGTTCAAACACTGAGTTCTTGTGTCTGCTTATGAATAAATTTCGAGGAAAAATAAATGAAGAAGCATTGTTCCATAAAGAGATAATGAAAAGTGAAAGCAAAACTCACAGAGCATAGCATGGAAAGAGTAATTTAATTCATTTGCTATGAATTTATTTAATAAATAAATGAAAAGTAACACTTTCAGGTCAAACTACACAAATAAATGTCAAAGGCATCAAATAAGATGAGAAAAGCCTCTTCAGCTCCTTGCAGAAAAGCTAGTGTAACAGCATTGTAAGAGTTCTTATGGCTCCCTCTAGCTGCCAGCAACAAATATAATCATAAGAAGAAAGTAGCTCTGTATTTGTAAGTCAGTATAGAGTCATAGCATTTTTCTTTAGGCATTGAATCACTTTTCCTGTCCTAAAACAGGTGAGTGAAGAGCTAATCCGCGTAGCCATCCTTTGGCATGAGATGTGGCATGAAGGGTTGGAAGAAGCATCTCGTCTGTACTTTGGAGAAAGGAACGTGAAGGGAATGTTTGAGGTGCTGGAACCACTTCATGCAATGATGGAGCGTGGGCCTCAGACTTTAAAAGAGACATCCTTCAATCAGGTATCACCAAATGGCCAACTACCTTCTGCATGCCCTCAAAACTAGGCAGGACAGCTGCCTGCCCCAGATGTCTTACCTTACCTTACAAAGGACCTTTGCAATCTTAACACAGAGAGTAAATCTCTTGGGACTCATTACATTAGTTGTAGACTTCATTACTGACGTTTGTTTTCAGATTTGTATCACTTTGAGGGACTGCAGTGCTACAGGGACCATGGTAGTACTGATTGCCCTGGAGTCTTATATCAGCTGAATGTCTGATACGGTCTAAAAAACATAGAACTGTTCTGCAGTTAGTTCTTTTAACTCCAGTCTGCTTTACTTCAGCAACCACTAGCACAGATAGTAGAGATGACCTCTCTCAACTTAGCAAAAGGGATTAATTTGACTTTGTGAGCCTACTGTTAAAGGGTGATTCCATTTCTCCTGTTGCCTCCTACATGAAATCTATCTGTAAGCAACGTTGTCTGATAAACTCAGTGCATGTCTTGGATTCAGGAGTTTCTGGATCTTTAATTCTGCTAGGCTATAAAAATGTGAGGTCAAGTATTTGTAATGCAGTTTGAAAATAGGCTGTGATGCTCTTTGTCAGTTAAGAGATCTCCCCCTGTTCCACTATAGTCTGTAGAAATGTTTTTCCTCTGTTGTTTCCCTTTCCTCCCTAGGCCTATGGCAGAGACCTAATGGAAGCTCAGGAGTGGTGCAGGAAGTACATGAAATCAGGAAATGTCAAAGACCTAACTCAGGCTTGGGATCTCTATTACCATGTGTTCCGGCGGATCTCAAAGCAGCTACCACAGGTAGGGGGAGAGGTACAGTTCTGTTGTGGACCTTACAGTGCAAGTTGTCAATACCAATCCTTGATGCATGTTTTTTGGTTATTAAAAACATTCAAACTTGGTATTCTGGAAATATCTCCATATGATTTGCTGCAAGTTTGCTCCTTATGCAGCACTTCCTGCAAGCATCCAAAGTATTGACAATTACCTGAACTGTTCTAGGTCCCTCAACATGAACTCTTCATTGAGAAGAATGAATCTCATCAGTGAGATTTAACTGAAATTCTTGTGGTTGTATCTCTTCTGGTTTTGGTAGCTCACTTCATTGGAACTGCAGTACGTGTCACCAAAACTGCTAATGTGCAGGGACCTGGAATTGGCAGTGCCAGGAACGTATGATCCCAACCAGCCCATCATACGCATTCAGTCCATTGCACCCTCGCTGCAGGTCATCACCTCCAAGCAGCGGCCCAGGAAGTTAACATTAATGGGTAAGAGAGAGCAGTTTTCTCTTAGCTCTTTTAGTATGCAAGCAGTCAAACTTCATGTTTACCAGGTAAAACATCATCTACATTTCCTTTCAGATGAGACATTTCTTAGTGGTCTGGTCAGTCTGGCTACCACATTTTCCAGTTCTTGGGTGCACATGTATTTACTCCTGTCTGTTTGTTCAGCAGGAGTAAACTTTTGTATATTAACTCCTTTGCAGGGAGCAATGGGCATGAGTTTGTCTTCCTTCTGAAGGGTCATGAAGACCTTCGCCAAGATGAAAGAGTGATGCAGCTTTTTGGGTTGGTCAACACTCTGCTAGCAAATGACCCAACATCTCTCCGTAAGAACCTCAGGTATGTGCTGTGGATAATCAGTGTGCTTGTGTACAGTGACACCCTATGTAGGTGCAGTGTCCAAGTGACCCTTGGCACAACCAGCTGGTTTGTGAGGAAACGGCAAATCTTGGAAGAAAGTTAATTAGAAAAGAAAGAACAAAACATTCCTGGAATTCAGAATAGGAGGAATTGTGTTCTGAGAGGATTGTTTGTTTTATTGAATTGAAATCCCAGCCTGTAAATAGTTATGGTCTTTGAGGCAACCTCTGTTTCAAGGCAGTGCGACCGCTGCCTTAGGAGCCTGAAAACAGGGAGGCTTGGCAAGGATTTTTCCATTATAGTCACCAAATAGCTTGGTGAATAGTCCCTGACTGCAGTTCTGTACAGTCTCTTTCAAGCATGAACATATCAAATGTCATATGCAAACAGTAGATCACTGTGGGTGATATAACATGTACGTTCTGAAGGCAGTCTTTCAGTGGAGACCACGTAAGCTTTGAGAATGTCTGCAGCCTGTCTGGCAGCAGTCTGTCCAAGTGGATGTTTCAGGCCTGTTTGAAAAGAAGAAAAGCAGAGCAACTACTGAAGAGACAATTTAGATCAGAATCAGATTTAGTAACAGTTGTTTTAAGCATCTTGAAATGTAACAATTCACAAGAAACAACAATTTGATCTCTGATTCTCCATTTATTTTTTTTTCCTGTAGCATTCAGAGATATGCTGTTATTCCACTGTCCACAAATTCAGGCTTGATTGGTTGGGTCCCCCACTGTGACACACTGCATGCACTCATACGAGACTACAGAGAGAAGAAAAAGATCCTGCTCAACATTGAACATCGCATCATGCTGAGGGTAAAGGCCAAAGCTGGCAGCATTCTTGGTACATTCTTTTAGGACTCCAGTGTCCTAATGAAGAATAATGGTGCACAGCTTGTTCTTCCTTTGCCTGCTCTCTGATTGTTATTGGTACCTGCAATAAATGCAAAAATATCAGAAAAGAGTTACAAAATGCTACCAGGAGGTGAAATTGGCCATACTTTTATTTGTTTCTCCTTTCCTGTTTTAGCAGTGACCACAAGTTGGTGCCATCTGGTGACTAAAATGTGTTTGGAATTATGTGGGACTGTAATGTGCCTTATACAAGATGCCATGCTGCTGGCATTTACAAACATTGTGTCTAAGCAACAGGGCCAAAATTAGACAGACTGGAGACACTGAACATTACTAGAAAAGTTGGAATTGCCAGCCAAACAGGAAAGCATGTGCCAACCCAGAAGACTTATTTGGATTATGGGTTTTGAAAAAATCTTACCAATTAAATATGGCTGTGGATGACTTTGTGGATGCTAAATCATTTGCTTTGCAATTTAAAATTAAGTCTTCACTGTTGGGTGGTCATTTCACTGGCACAGGTTGCCCAAAGAAGTGATAAATGCTCCATCCTGGCAGTGTTTAAGGCCAGGTTGGACAGAGCCTTGGGCCACATGGTCTAGTGTGAGGCCTATGGCTGTGGGGTTGGAACTGGATGATATTAAGATCCTGTCCAACCCAGACCATCCTATGATTCTGTGATCTCACTGTGTTTGGGAACATACTGGTCAGTCTACAAATAACTTCAATATAAACTTGATATGAAATGATTTGTGATTACTGTGTTTCTCATGGTACAGCCAGGGATTACTGAAGGTGGGGCTTTTAAATTGCTGAGTGTCACTTCTCAATTGTAGATGGCTCCAGATTATGACCACCTGACTCTGATGCAGAAAGTAGAAGTATTTGAACATGCTGTCAATAACACAGCTGGTGATGACCTTGCCAAACTGCTGTGGTTGAAAAGTCCAAGCTCTGAGGTGAGTTCAGCACATGTAATGGCTTGTGTTTGGCAGTCAGCATAATGTGGGATTACCTTCTCTGCAGAATGGGTGAGAGGTGGTGTTTATTCATCATAAACTCCAAATGAATCACTGCAGAACACGTATCTTCAAATGTGTATCCCTTCACAAGGGGCCTTCTTACAAGGCTCAGAGCACAATGATTCTGCCAGAGTACAGTCCTAAGTACAAGACCGAAAGCTGAAGCTCTGTATGCTGTGCATGGAGAGAGAAAAACAGAAGCCTTAGAATATATTCTTTTAATGGCTTAAATATCTAATTCAAGGTCAGAGGATGTCTGAAACCCCCTTAGGCTTATGGAGTGTATTGAATCTAAGCATATCACAGTTTCCCTTTGTGCATAAGGCAAGTAGTTAATGTAGAAATCAAAATATAAGCTGAAACATGCAACATGCTTGCCTGGCTTTTCTATTTTATCTCCACTTGTAGGTGTGGTTTGACAGAAGAACAAACTACACTCGTTCTCTAGCTGTGATGTCAATGGTTGGGTACATTCTGGGCCTTGGAGACAGGTAAGTGAAGCTCTAAAGGTTCCTTTTAAGTAGAAGCACAGACTGTGAAAGCCTGTCAATTCATTCCTCAGATCTGTTCTTATGATAACATCTTTCATTGTGGTTATTGCTGTGTTATAATGATACCATCTTTCAGGACCTAATTGTGCTGCAATTATTTTCAGCACTGCAAGCAGGAGATGTATCTTGAGTACAAATAAGAGTTTCTTCCATTTTGAGAGGAATACACACAGGATTACATCAAGGACCACAGGTTCTAATTTGGCCCTCTCACTCACAGAATGGGAAATCTTTCTCCATCCATTCTATAAAACAGAAATATTGTTGACTTTTGACCACCAATCTGTGTGCTTGTGTGTGCTTCATGCATATGAGATAGTGATTGTTTCGCCAGGTCTGTTAGGACAGTACTGTACACCCAGCTTCTTGTGGAGGAAAGAAGCACCATGATCAAGCATCACTTTTTGTTCCCTGAGGCAGCAAAAAGAAATCCAGAAGGTATTTAGTGGCATAAATCTTCTGAGTCTCCCTCCAAATGGGTTCAGTACCACTACTCATTTTGCATTCTTTTTTGCTTGTGAGTACTTATTCTGTGAGGCAGGAGCCTTTAGCGCTTAGTGGGTTGTCAGAGGCACACATGAAGTCCCCGTTAATACTCACCAAAGATTGCTCTGGTCTTAAAATAAATGAAAGTTAATGTTGGTTTATTACTTAACATGGTGCTTTTTCTGACCTGCACTGCAGGCATGTTGTGAAGGGAAGTATGTACAATCCAAATGGATTGGGTAAATGATAATAAACAAGGTAAAATGAATGAATCTTTGATTGAGTATAAGGTTTACTGTCAAAAGGGGACATCATCACTTCAAAAATATTTATGAAGACAGTATGTTTTAGGTTTAAGGTCTGTAATGCAAAAGCAGCTGAACCCTCAGATGTTTTCATAACATAAAGCTTTTATTCCTGATCTTAAAGGTCTTTATAATGAAATTATAAACCTTTGAAAATTGAATTAAAACAAAATTGAAACAAGTCAGCATGAATAGCAGCGCCGTGGTTTTCCTGTTCCAGATTGTTTTTTCTCTTCTGGTGGTAATCCAGTTTGCATTACTCCAGCTGTAGCATAACCCATTATATTTTTCTATACTGAGAAAATGAAAAAGCGTAAGACAAGTAGAAAAATGTATCCTGACTGAAAACTAAATGTTCGTATCCAGGAAATGAACTGATGCTTCTGGTCCAATAGGTTGTTTGTCTTCCAAGGTGAGAAGATCTCTAACTCCTGAGAGGTAATTACAGAAATAATGTGATAGATGCACTGTCAGGAAGCTATTCTGTTCATCCTGAGATTGAAGATCTCAGCCAAGCAAGCTGTCACTGGCTGTTCTTGTTCATGAAGATAAATATCATTTCAGACTGGAGCTGCTGTGATTTACTGTGGGTTTTTAATGGTCTGTCACCCTGTTTTTTCTCCTACTCCTTCATCAAAGACACCCCTCCAATCTGATGTTAGATAGACTGAGTGGAAAGATCCTGCATATCGACTTCGGGGACTGTTTTGAGGTAAATCTTTGTATTTGGACATTAAGGTTTCTCTAGTGATTCACATTTTCTGGTGGAACAGAAATGAATCTATAAGCCAGGATAAACTGACTTTGGAGTATGATCTCTTTGGCTCTCTTCTGGGCTTCACTTTACCTATAGGAAAGGTGAAAGTAATAGACACTTTACCTCAGAGGCATGTGTTGTGAAATGTCCCGACATCGTGTCTTGGGGATTAGCTGACCACTGGAACAAGCAAAGAGGTGCTAACACCACTTTTCCATAGAATTTCTGGAAGCAATGTAAGCTGCAGATAGTCTGTGTTACTGGACACTAGAAGCTGGGCATACATTTGGGTTTTCCCTGTTACTAAGGGGAACTTCTGCCCAAAATTTGTGGGAACTGAGAAACGTAAAGCTGGGGCTTCATTTTGTATTTGCAATACAACCTTCAAGATTGTAGCAAAAACCCGCATAATACTTATTAGCTTCATAAATAATAAGTTAGCTATTAATTTACTGATTCTCCTTCGTTATGTGTTTAGGTTGCAATGACAAGAGAAAAGTTCCCTGAGAAGATTCCATTTAGGTTAACAAGGATGCTGACAAATGCTATGGAGGTAAGCATCCCCTCTTTAATATGAAGGGCATTGTTCCTAGGGAAAATGACACTGATTTCTCAGCTTTTCCTTTATTTTTTGTGGTGGCTAAATCTCTCCAGGCCTTAGGAACCAGAGGTGTTAATATTTCAGCTGCCTTTTCTGTAAGTTAAAATATCTCCTGTGATCTTTACAGTGTATTACAGTGGAAAGCAGCTTTTTAATTGATGCAAAAAAAGCTCCTGAAATTCCTCCTATTTCTTAGGCCTTCCTTAGTTTCCTCATTTCAATAGCTGTTTGCCTCAAGCAGACAAAGCCAATGACATAGTACTTCACAAAGACTATGTTAATGCTGAAGAGAGCTGCTTGGTTTGTAATGAACATTATAAACTTGTTATCTTAATGAACAGAGTGCAGTGAATTCCAGTTCAAAGCACAAGCCACTTCCTGCTCCCTGAGTTTAAGGGTTAGAGTTGCATAGTGAATGAAGCAGCGTGGTTGATTCACTTCTTTCTCCTCTGAAGGTGACGGGCCTCGATGGCAATTACAGGATCACTTGTCACACAGTGATGGAAGTCCTGCGTGAACATAAGGACAGTGTCATGGCTGTGCTTGAAGCCTTTGTGTATGATCCGTTATTGAACTGGAGGCTGATGGACAGTAAGTGATTCTGATAAAGCAGTGACAGCAAGAGAGTAATCAGCCTGGTTTCATACAAGAAATCCAGAAGCCTGAGATCCGTTGTCTGTTTGAAGACAAGCTGATGAAATGATTGGTTTGCACGTGCTTTTTCTGTAGGCACACAGTTTTAGGGTTGTAATGTGAAATTACCACTGAGGTTAAAACCTTAAACAGAGATACAGAGCTAAGCCTACAAGCAAAATTTTTGGGGTTGGTTTTGTATTGGTTGTCATGAGGAGATTGAAGGCTATTTTCAGATGATATAAAATCTGGAGCTGGAGAAAGGCAGTCAAATCTCTATTGTTTGTGGACAAATCTGCTATGAAACACTGAAACTCCAGTTCATACTTTTCAACTCCTTATTTTCTTGCAGCAAATACAAAGGGTAATAAGCGCTCCCGAACAAGAACAGATTCCTACTCAGCCAGTCAGTCAGTAGGTGAGTAGAAAAGATGGTGTGTGTCATGAATGTTTGGAACAGGTTATATTAGCAGTGCACAAGACTGGGTACATATTTTCAGTCCCCAAAAGTGGACAGACAAACAGTTTACTGTCATTAGCTGTAGGATGAGAAGTGGTGAGTTCAGTACTGTGGCTCAAAAAGCAGATGCTCCTTTACAGTTAAAATAACACCCTTGTGGAGCACATATGAAGTGTTGTACTCCAAGATGTAATTGATATGTGATTAGTTGTTTACTCAGCTACCAAATATTAGTGTGAAAACCTGGTAAGTAATTATCTGACTGAATGTTGAGAGCTTTGTGTTGAATCTCAGCAGTTGTTTGCCATTGGACTGCAGGATAGGGACAGTGTTCATATGAGGAGCTCTACAAATAAACATACTTATTTGATTGTAATTTTAGCTTAATTGTATGTCATTTCAATGTATGTTTCACTTACACTTTCATACAAAATGTTTCTAGAAGTTGGATCAGGCATTTTAGTATGTTAGCAGGGTAAACATAATGTGTGTTCCTGTGGTATGCTTCCATTAGGGGTGTGTGGTACCCTTGATGACAATCAAATATGCTTTTCAAATTAGCTGATTAAGTTCTCCTAATGTTTCCAGAAGAACATTCTTTTATTTGCTTTTCAGCCTCACATTTATACTTCAATGTTTTCATGGTTTTTTCAATAGAAATGTTGGACAGTGTGGAATTGGGTGAGACAGCTCATAAGAAGACTGGGACCACAGTGCCTGAATCCATCCATTCCTTCAGTAAGTTTGATTGGTGTTTCTATGCTGATGCAGGAATTGTTGTTAGATCAGAAAATTTCATCATGATCCAGGTACAATTACATGAGATGGGACAGATACAATTCCTTGTCAGCATAAATGAGGAATGTAATGATCTGTGCTCTCAGTGCCAAAATGTACTAGTATCTGAGTTTGTTTGCTTTCAAAATGGTATTTGTGGTAATTGGGATGGGAAGATATGACAGCAGTACAAATGCTTTTATTGTTTGGATGAAGTACTAATTCCCTTTCCTACTTCTGTCTTTTAGTAGGAGATGGTCTAGTGAAACCAGAAGCTCTAAATAAGAAGGCAATTCAGATTATCAACAGGGTTCGAGATAAGCTCACTGGTGAGCATGTTTTATCTTTATATAGGATAAACACAAAATCTGATGAGATGGATCAG
This sequence comes from Coracopsis vasa, assembly GCA_026283785.1. NCBI lineage: Eukaryota > Metazoa > Chordata > Aves > Psittaciformes > Psittacidae > Coracopsis > Coracopsis vasa. Next base: position 4,257 of record JANHGB010020951.1, on the reverse strand, counting down.
CACTACTTTGAGTTTGTATTTTGTGTTAATCCTTCAATTTAGCGTATTTTGATTAAGTGGATGAGGCCATTTTCCTGGTTTTATCTAACACCTAAGTACTGGTGCTGGATTACATGCAAAAGAGCCTGTACAGGCTTCATATTTTGCATCTCTCAGCTTGTTAATGGAAGTTGAATTTCTGCTGTCCTGGCTTTATAGTTTGCAGCATTTAGTTTTGAAATGGTATGCTCTTGAAGTTTATAAGAAACTACCCCCACCTGCCAAATAATGTACTTGAAGGGGTTAGGATGAGAATCCCAGATACTGGGAAGTTACCTATTGTTGGTTTATCCATTATTTGGAGAAGATAAAAGGAAGAAACTATAATAATAGGGAAAACAGAGTTCTGGGCTTTGCATGCCTTACAGCAGTTAATACACTGTAAAGGAAGGATAATTAGAAGTCTTATCAGATCTTAACTTGCCAGACAGAAGCAAGTTATGTTACAGGGTTTCTGACTTCCATTCATGGTTTTTTTCCATCCTTTAATCTCAAAGGTCGAGACTTCTCTCACGATGAAACTCTTGATGTACCCACACAAGTAGAATTGCTCATTAAGCAAGCTACGTCCCATGAGAATCTGTGCCAGTGCTACATTGGATGGTGAGTTTGTCATGCAGCTAAGGAAAATGTCACTCGTGTAGTTAGGTATACATAGGAGCCTTACCACATGTTGCATCTGCTCTAGTAAATTTTGCGAGCCCATGACAGTGATGCCATGGACAATCCTCTAAGCAAGTTGCTGTTATCAGTAGTGACAAGGATTTTAGCACATTTAAAACTGCCATCAGCCTCAACATTTTAAGTGCTTTAAATAAGGCATGTGGTGGTCACTTCAGTTATGGTGCAGAACTACATGTTCTAAAGTAAAGATGTCATTCTGAGAGTTAGCTAACTTTAGATTATGCTTAAGGAAGTAGATCTTTATAGCATTTTTAAACATTAGTTAGGTGCAAAGAAGCATGGAGATCACTTGTCAGCTTTTCCTGTACTAAAATGGTGCCTGGCTAGTGTGGAATCTCAGTCCTACTCAGTGTTGCCTTTGTGAAACTGTGTGCAGGTCAGCATTACTACAATACCTTTCTTTTCTTTAGGTGTCCTTTCTGGTAACAGAAGATTCCAAAGTATCCACAGCCTTTTATTCTGGAGGCTTTTGCACTCCAAACTTGCTCTTCTACAAACACAAACTGAACGTTGGACTGAAATACAGCCTTTGTCAAATATTTTGAAATGTAAATGAAAAGAGTTATTGTATATTAAAAGTTGGTTTAAGCCAATGTATAGCTGCTGTTGGAAAAACACAAGCTGTCTGAAACACAACACTTGATTTGGGTTTCCAGGACAGCGAAGACTGATTGTAACACAGATGTCTATTGTTCCACTTGGTCTTTGGGGAACTGGTGATCCATTGAAAATAACTATATACGGGTTTTGACTTACTTTGCAATGTAACGAAGTCATTTGCAGATTAATTATTGCCCTGGTCAGTTCTGTTGGTGTGGCTGCAGTGGGCTCAATGCACTTGTGCAGGAGGCTTCCTTTAGGTTTGGGGGTGAGCTGGATAACTGGAAAGAGAAGCAAAGCAGAGTTTTACCATTGTTTCATCCTGTTACCTTGTTTTCAAACTTGATTCTTGCCCCCAGATTGGGAACTGTTTATCCAGTCATGACACTAGTGCAGGAGTCGTGGTACAGACTAGATCAGGGTATCAGAGCACATCCAAGAATTGAAGCCCTTGAGCTGAGCAGAGGTAGGTGCCTCTGTGGGTTGATCCATGGCAAACTGGATGCAGGGTACAAATGAAATACCACTTGGGAGCTTCCCGCAGTGTCTGGGTTAAAAAGCAGTACTGGGAAATAGCTAGGGAAAGTCAGTACTTGCCATAGGAGGCAGGTGTGGGGAAACTGGTCATAACTTGAAACAGAAAATAATGCTTATTAAACATGAGGGTGAGGATAGAGTTATGATTTATGAATTAAACATATTAAAAACAATGCACAAAATACAACAGAGTAGCCATGTTTAGATGCCATGTTGTATTGGAATATTTTTGTGCCAATAAATTACACCAACATGTAAATGTTTTGACCGTGTTCTTGTTTATTCCTAAGTATTTTTTAGGAAGAGACAGAGAAGCAGACTAAGATCCATGGTTTTGGTAAGGTTTCCTGTTGCCATGGATATGACTTGTGTTTTTCTGCACCAGTTCAGGTGATTGGCTATGTTTTCCTTCTGCTAGCAGCTGGGGGCAAAACTCCCAAGACTGAATGATGTCTATCGCTTGTGTAAGAGAAACTTGACCATAGATTCCTCACAGTTTAGTTTCCAGCAGATGTGATGTCATCTGTCCGGTAAGAACATCAGCTTCTTGGTCTCAGGGTCACCACCACAGCTCGAGGGGTAGCGTGGGCTGTATCACTGCCCTGGCTGGGGTTCTTTGGGCTTCACCAGCTACTCGTGCTGGTGCTATACCCCAAAAATGGGACAGGGGGAGGTGGTAACATCCTCAGCCCCTTTCCAGGCACATTGTGGCTGTTGTGGGGACTGCCCTGTGGGTACTTGTGGGGAAACAGAGCCGGGGGTCTCTCCTTTGGTAAGCCCTGAGGGGGGTCCTTTGGGGACCCCACTTTCTTCCCACCCAGGAGCCTGTTCCTCTACGCCGCCTGGGGGCGCCAGAGGGCAGCCCTGGCGCCACTCTTTCCCCCCCGCCCCCCTCCCCTTTTCTGGGTAACAGCTCTGGACTTTCAGGAGAAGCAAAAAAATAAAGCCCTGTGCAAGCTACAAAAACCTCTTCCAAAATTAAGTGTGGATGAAAATAACTGATTATAGGATAGTCAAGAAAGATGAATTTCCTGTTGCCCGGCAGAGAAACCTGTGCATTAGCTGCATTTTGCAGTACTTTATTGTAATAACTGTCTATATCTCAATATATCCTTTTTATTTTTATTTATTTGTTTTTAATTGCTGGAGGCTAGATACTGAGTGACAAGCTTCCTTTGTGAGGCCATGCTGCCATGCTAGTGTGACTGTAAAATTAATTGCACCTGGACTGTTAATGATCCCATTGTTTTTAATAGCTTTGCAATCCTGAGAAAGAGAGCTGTGAGTGAATGGAGCAGATGAACTACTGCACTAAAATGCTAATTTGATTTTCATTGTTACCTCAGGAAACTTTTACTAGAATGTAATAATGCTGTAGCTGTGGCTCAGTGGATGCTTTCATTGTAAAGCTGTTATTCAGGCCACATAACAAAAATGTCTCTAATGTCTTTCATACTGTGTCTCAGGTTTTGTGCATAGTACATGACAAGGGAAGGGCAGAGTGAATTGTGCCCTATGTATTTTGTTCTGAGCTAGCTAACAGAATAGATTGTTTACAAAAAGTCACAGGGAAATCCTTTAGCTCAGTTCAGTCTTTGTAGCTTTGATAAGTAGATGAGTTAATGTAAACCTTTTGGCTCCCCACATGGCCACGTCTTCCTGTCGGCCCCATCATGGGTGAGCCTGTGTCACAGCCTTTGCCCCATTCGCAGCAGGGCCTGTGAGGCAGGACAGGATGTGCGGCCATCCCATAGGCAGTGCAGGGCAGCATGGTGGTGGCAGTTGTGCTATCTGGACAAGGGCACCCGGCACCATGTTCCTGCAGCAGAGCCCACCCGCGCTTCAGGCCCAGCCCCAGCCTCAGGCCCAGCCCCAGCCTCAGGCCCAGCTCTCCCTCTACCCCCGCCAGCATTTCCTTCTGGAAGCTCCTCCTATTCCCTGCTTGCCCCAGCTCCCCCAGCTGCCCCTTGCTCTGGGATATGGCCATCGTGGCTCACACCAGCCATCCACGGCTTTCGGGCAGTGGGAGGACAGGCCAGCAAGGGAATTCATTGCACAGAGGGAGCACTCTCGGCTGCATATCTAGGGAACAGGTCCTGAGAGCCAACCACCCTTATGCCACTGCCAGGTCCCCTGTGGAATGGGAGTGCAGGATGCTTTGGACAGCAGCAGCTTCTTGCTGCTTTAGACAAGAGGAAAGCCAAGCTGGCCCTGCTGCAGGGCTAACAGGCTGGTAAGCAGCATGGTAGAAGTGACCATTGTCCCTACCTAGAATGGTGGGTCAGCACCTCCTCTTGTCCTCCATGGTGCGTTTGGTCCTGGGCATCTCTCACAGCTCTGTTTTGTCCTCAGCACCATGCTGGGCATCTCTCAGCACCTTCAAGTTGAGGCTTGGTG
>JANHGB010020950.1:0-11432 GCA_026283785.1 Coracopsis vasa | reverse complement strand
GGAGAGGCGGGCGGGCAGCCCCGAAGTGGGGAGGGGGAAAAAAAGGGCCGCGACAAGCCGCCGCCGCGATGATCTAATGCCGCCCGGCTGCGCCTCCGCCGCGGGGAGGAGGAGCCGCCCGCGCCGGCCCCACGTGCGATTCGCGGCAGCTCAGGGATTTTTAAAGGTCGCCGCGTCGTGGGTTTCCTCCCGGCGGCCGCCGCCGCGGGAAGAGCGCAGCTCTCTCCTTCCTTCTTCCATCAAACCCGCCGTCGCTCCCTGCGGTGCGGCGCCCGCTGCCAGCGCCGGTCACACACGTGCTTTCCGTTCGCGGCCGCTTCTCCGCCGTGGGGAGGAAAAAGCAGAGCGTCCACCGGGGAGAGCTGTCCCCTGACGCGGGCTGAGCCGCGCGGGATACTTAACAGGGGAGCAGTGAGCGTGCTGCACCGCTCCCGCGACTTACCGCGGCCGGTCATTCATCTCCAGCGCGATAGGTAAACAGTGCTTCTGAAACGCGGAGCTCTGCCAGGCTCTGTGAAAGGGTCGTTCCGGTGAGAAAATCCCGGTAAACGGCGGCTTTGAAGGGTTTTTTGCTTGTAACCATCCTGTCGAACGTTCTTGTCATTTTTTAGAAGGCGGCGTGTTCCCGTTATATTGATCTAAATTATTTAACCCTCTTTCAAATGGGTTTGTCTTAGCAGATACGGCTCAAAGCTTTTTAATGAAATTGTTATTTATGTGTCATGATCGACTTCTCATTGAAGCTGAGTTGTAAAGCCGCTGTAGGGGAATGTGAACTGGGATTTCTAAGGGTGAACTCTCTCTGACTGCTGTTTCGTCAAACTTTTCTGTGCTTCTGCTGTAGCGCACCCTGGAAGTAGCTGAAGCTTTAAGTCCTTGTAATACTTATGACATTTAGTAGAAATACCCGTGTAATTCAGAAGTACGTTACTAGAAAAGGCTTAAGCAAAACCTCGGGTTATTTGTCAGGCTTGAATGAAGGGATTTTGATGCATTTTTGTTTGGTGTTTTTTTTTTTCCAGAAAAAGAGCAACAGGAAGCAATTGAACACATTGATGAAGTACAGAATGAAATAGACAGGTAACGATGAGCAAACTTTTACAATGAATGTTTTAGTAGAAATTGAAGTGTAACTTTCAAAAGTCAAAATATTTAGTAAAGAAACCTACTCGGTGGTAGTTCGCACTGTGTTTAAATTCTGCCAAGATACGCTTGCCAAGTGGTGACTTGATTAGATATAAGAGGTGTTTGTATGTGATAAAAGAATTGAAGAAGTATCCTGGGGTCTTGTTTTATTTCAGATATTTTAAACGGTAGACCTTGAGCATAAAACCTATAATTAATTGTGATATTTTTGATACTAGAAATTTATTTTCTATTGGCCTTTCAAGTTCTTGTGTATGCTCTTTTGCAAAAGTGTTTTTATGTGTGTAAGTGAAACCGAAAACTTGTTTGAAAAGTTAGGTTTTATTATACGTTTAAAAACTTACATATTCATTTGCTTAGAAACCATCACTGAATCATAAGTTCCACGTGCCAAAACTCTGTGGGTTCAGTGTTGCTATTTGCCTGGATTGTAGCTCCATGCACCCTGTCCTACAAAGACTGCAGGTGACCACTGAGGCTCTGGCCACGTGAAGCTGTTGCATTATCAAGGCTCTTTTTTGGAGCCAAATGAATGTTGCACCTTCAGATTTTACTTGTGTCAGTGCAGAACTGCTTTGCTGGAGCTTGCTTGCCCAAAACTTAAAAAGAGCAGGTGATAGTGTTACCTTTGCTTTGCACAAATATGGGTCTGTCCCTCATGTAATGCTGCAGAACATAGGATGTATTAGGAATGTTTCATTAAGATCGGTGAAATTGCTTCTGGTAGTGTGTTTCTGAATAGTCATTATGGGCTTAGGGCCTCTGTTTTTTGTTTTAAATGCCTCATCTGTTGAATATGGCAGACTAGTCTAATCAAACATGGTCAGGTTTTTTGGCTAACTACTGCTGATACGGCTTTAAAATTCAGTTCTCACTCTTGTGGTTTGATGTGGCTCTTTCTCTTTACAGACTGAATGAACAAGCCAGTGAGGAAATTTTGAAAGTAGAACAGAAATACAACAAACTCCGCCAACCATTCTTCCAGAAGAGGTCAGAATTGATCGCCAAAATCCCAAACTTCTGGGTAACAACATTTGTCAACCACCCACAAGGTATATTCTTAAAAGACCTCTTTTTCAGTGTGTTCTTGTTGGTGATTGTCTTGCAGCTCTTCAGGATTTTCTAGAATTGTTGCTGGACATATGCTTAAACAGAAGCCTGTTCCATATGCAAACACTTCCTCCTCTGTCCTAGAGTGCATTTTATAAGCTTTTTATTTCTTGTTCTTGTTGATCAAAGGAGCATCTTGGTCACTAAAATCCTGTGGTGGTTTTCTTTCTGCATTTCAAATGATAAGTTTCCTGCATTTTTTTTTCAGTTAGTTGGGCCCTTTAAGAAAAAGAACTAAAAAAAAAATAAATTCCAGTTTTAGTGGTTTTACTAATTTTTAAATTGGAGGTGAGCTACTGACACAAAACGTGTTGGTAGACTGCTTGTAGGTTGGTGAATGATATGTGTGAAAATCTATTTGAGAGAAGGGTAGATGCATGTAGAGCTTTTCTTGCTTCTTAAAATTGAACTACAACAAGCAAATATCATGGTTTGACCTCAGCAAATATAAATCACATAAATGCCAATAGTCTGTTGGCTGGTAATTTGCAGTGGGCTGCAAGAAGTTGGCTTGGACAGATGTGCTGCGTTTCAAATCTTTCTTGCTGTCAATTCCCTGTATTCCACCTGCATGATCCCCATGATACACCTTTCACAGCTTTGTTAATACGGGATTCCTAATTCTGTCTTTAGTATCTGCACTGTTGGGAGAAGAAGATGAGGAAGCACTGCATTATTTGACCAGAGTTGAGGTGACAGAATTTGAAGACATCAAATCAGGTTACAGAATAGATTTTGTAAGTACTTTAAAGAATTCTTTCATTTGTGATTTTTCTGCTGGTTTTTACGTACTTGCATATTAGGTTGTAGTCTATAACTTAATCTCTTCAGTTACCCAGTTAGTACCAGGTTGTGCTAAGTCCTAGGACTTGGCACATGCATTTACATGATGTGGGTTCTAACTCTTTGCTTTCAACTCTGCAGTATTTTGATGAGAATCCATACTTTGAAAATAAAGTTCTCTCCAAAGAGTTTCACCTCAATGAAAGTGGAGACCCTTCTTCAAAATCAACTGAGATCAAATGGAAATCTGGGAAGGTATGTATCTGGGAGAGAGGATTGCTCCTTTCTGTGATGCTATCGCTTGAAGTATGTTCCTTTGACTAGTTTTGTATTGGAAGATGCCTTGTCCTCCCTTTCTTCCTCTCTCAATCCATTGCCACTTCTCTACATACATAGTTAATGCCTGTCTTGCAGGGTTTGGAATACCCCATTGACGTGAGATCTGTTGTGAATTCTCTTGCTCAGCTGAGCAGTGAAAGTGCAAGTATGACCAGATGGAGAGATTACAATTGCATTAGCTTGTCTCTCTCTGGCATGAATCTAGATGTGTTTTGTTGTTTGCTTAAGATAACTGTTAAATAAGGAATTCCAAAACTAGCAGGATTATGAGGGGTCAGATAGTGGTATATGATTTGATTTTATTCTGTTTATTTCCTCAATTTCATTTCTAGACACTGCATCTTTGTAGAAGTTGCAGCTACACAATAGTGTGACCATATCTTCCATCCACTATTCAGATGTGATTAATCTGCTGTAGTTAGTGTCTGTAATAGTTACGAACACTTTCATGTTATTCTGAAGATTGTGAACTGAGTCTTTAAAAGCAGAACTGAGGGTTGCAGTTAAGTCACTGCTTGTTACCCTCAGACTGAGATGAAAGCGTTTAATTGAGAACTAGAACTTTGCCTCTTGTACAAGAAGTTATAGCCCAGTACAAACTAGCCGAGTGATCTTTACAACATACTACAAAATCAGTGTGAATTCTGGTATCCTTCTTCATTAAACAGTCTAAACCTATAAATGTTGTGATTCTATCAAGAAAACAAATACTAGAAGTTTGGACTTATATGATCAAAGAAAGATAGGATTTAAATGGCACATAGGAATTTTCAGTCTCCACAAAAAGATTGTTGCAGACTTATGAAACTTGGGTAGATACAGGACCCATGTATGTTCTTCTGACCATTTGTTTTAGGAGCTTGTGGGGGACTTTCTTATATCTTTACTTACTACAAAGAATGGCCTGAAGACTTCAAAGTAAGAAATCGTAAGAAGGCTGGGCAGTTCTTTAAGCTCTGTCTTTAACTTGAGATAGAGGTGTGGAGACTGAGTGCTTCTTAAATCCTGTAGTAGTCATAGCGTTTAGCCATTGTGAGATCTTTTAAGTTCAGTATGTCATTAAATGCTTGTCAGACTTGTGCTTCCTTGTGATAGAGGAACATAAATCAAATGCAAGATCTTGTGAATTTTCAGTAGTTCTGTGGAGGTCATTGAAAGGAACAGGTGGTTTTGCTGTTTTCTCATGTTCATGAGAAATACAGTGTCTTTTTCTGTGAGTTGTTTGGGTTCCAGATGTTTCTTAAAGATTTATTCTTGAAAGAGGGAGTAGTAAGTGACTTCTTGTGGCTGTGTACATAAGTACATTTCTAAATGGTGCTTATTTAAAAAAAAAGAAGCCATGTAAAGACCACTTTTTAATGGAACTTCTTAACTTTCTTTTCAGGATCTGACAAAACGGTCAAGCCAGACACAGAACAAAGCCAGTAGGAAGAGGCAGCATGAAGAGCCAGAAAGCTTTTTCACCTGGTTCACTGACCACTCTGATGCAGGGGCTGATGAGCTAGGAGAAGTCATCAAGGATGACATCTGGCCAAATCCATTGCAGTACTACTTGGTAAGTACAGCATGGAGCTGTTGATCCATACCTGTAATAGCACCATGTAAGTGAATTTGATCACTGTAGTTAATGGTGCATATGTGTCTTTAAGGTTCCTGATATGGATGATGAGGAAGGGGAGGGAGAAGAGGATGATGATGATGATGAAGAGGAAGAAGGATTAGAGGATATTGATGAAGAAGGAGATGAAGATGAGGGGGAGGAAGATGAAGATGATGATGAGGGAGAGGAAGGAGAGGTGAGTAATATTACCCCTTACACCTTCTAGCTCTGGTGTTTGAGAATCTAAACAAACTTCTTGCCAGAATACAGAGTTACTTTTTTTTACAGTTGCTGACAAGGAGTTTGGAGGGGAGAATCCAGGCATATTTACTACCTTAATTTGTGGAGTGGTTTCACTCTAAGTATGCTTGTGCATATGACAGTGAAAACAAGTAGTTTTAGTGAATTTGTAAGGGAGATGCTTTAGAAGAACTAGGATGTGAGTGTAACAAAATTCTTGGTGTACATTCTAGCAAGGCTTTACTTGTAAATAGTTTTTGTTGGTGCATCCAGTTCTGTCATCCTCTCACCTTTGGTTTATTTCTGCTTACAGGCAGCTTAGGAAAGGCTCTCTGTTGGGCTCAGGAATTAGAAATTTCCTTTAGTAGCAAGTGGTATTCAGGGGGTTGATAACTTCAAGTTTAGAATGTCTTTGTTTCTCATATTTGGGTGTGGTGTCTCTGAGCTTCAGCAGCTAAAAAACTATTCACATTGGGACAGGAGTGGTGTTGTGAGCACCAGAATTATTACTTAACCTAGAATTTAGCATCTGGAAGTGCTAATTTAACCTGAAATTTAGCACTAATACATCTGAAATGTATTACTCTTCAGAGTTTAAAACTAGGGGTGGGGAAAAAAAGACCACTTTTTAAATGTTAAACCTCTGTGTTTGTAGTGATTGTAAGTCACGGTTTTCCAGATCTGGAGTTTCTTTCATTGGGACATCCAGTTATTATTTCTGTGTAGGTGGGTGCTCATGGCAAGTGTTACTACTCCTTAGTGAAGAGGGAAAGAGTGATCATCAGACAGCATGCTATGAGTAACACTGTAGGACTGTAGTCTGTAGGGTAGTAAACCAGTTGTGGTTACTGCATTTGGAAGTTCGTGCTCTGTGAAGTTTAGTGACTAGATTTGTTTAATTGTTGCTTATCTTTCAACAGGAGGATGAAGGAGAAGATGACTAATTGAACACTGATGGATTCCAAACCCCCTTTTTACCTTTTTAATTTTAATCCAGTCCCTGGGAGCAAGTTGCTGTCTTTTTTTTCTTGTGCTCAGTCGCCTTGTTCTCTTGAGGTCTCTTTTTCTCTCCTCTACACCATGGTTCACACTTTATTTTTGGGGGAAATACCTTGAGCAGAATACAGTGGAAAAGAATCTACCAGTTTCTGTTTCAAGTTCATTTTTATCCCTTTCTGTCTCAAAACAAAAAACTGTTTATGGAATCAACACACCATGTTCTGTGGGAAAAAAGAAAACCTTCTGCTCCCTTCACTCTGCTGGAAGCTGAAGAGTGCTAGGCCCCTGTGTAGTAGTGCATAGAATCTAGCTTTTTTCCTTCTTTCTCTGTATATTGGGCTCAGAGATTACACTGTGTCTCTATGTGAATATGGACAGTTAGCATTTACCAACATGTATCTGTCTACTTTCTCTTGTTTAAAAAAAAAGAAAAAGCTAAAAAAAAATAAATAAATAAAATAAAAAACTGGGGTTCTAGAAGGTGAGCTGGGTGGGTTTCAGATGTTGGGGTGGGTTACGTGGGCATTTTGACAACATGGCTTCTTCTCCTTTGGCATGTTTAATTGTGATGTTTAACAAACATCCTTGCAGTTTAAGATGACACTTTTAAAATAAAATCTTCTCCTAATGATGACTTTGAGCCCTGCCACTTGATGGAGAATCAGCAGAACCTGTAGGATCTTATTTGGAATTGACATTTCTCTATTGTAATTTTGTTCTTGTTTATTTTTAAATTCTTTTTTTTTCCTTTTTTTTTTTTTTTTTTTTTTTTTGTTTCACTGGAAAGGAAAGAAAGATGCTCAGTTTTAAACGTTAAAGTGTACAAGTTGCTTTGTTACAATAAAACTAAATGTGTACACAAAGGGACTGGTTGGTCTTCACTGAAAGAAACAGTTTTAATAACCTGTTTTGAACTTGGTTTATAGTTTCTTGGCATTTTGGGGGGCATTTGGTCAGTATTGATGCAGTTTGATGCAACCTTGTGGTTGTGTGGACTGATGAGCAGTTCACTGAGTTGCCACTATTTGAATACTTGTGAGATGTTTCGTTTGATAGTTACTGCTGCACACTCCAGTTCTTGAATTGCCAAACTTTGTAAGACAGGGCTGTGGGTGCATATGCCTTGTGTGAAGACAGAGGTTTATATCTGTGTTTTGCAAGAGGAAAAATCACTTGATTATTAACTATCTGAAGTAGTAGCTTGCAGCATTGTATCTCCAGTAAATCGGTTTGCATAAAGATACCATGCAAGCTCAGAATAAAAAGATCAAGGGGTCTTATAATAAGATTTGGGTGTTTTTGTAAATCTTTTCAGTTGAAAATCTTAAGTGCAAACTAATTTTGGGGCTATTTCAAGAAGCAAGATTATTAGCAAAGCGTGTGTAAAAAAAGTTGCTACTTGACTGCTTGCTTTCCTTGGTAGCAGCATGTATATATGCTTTAGATCCACTGTACTCTTCCTCATGTTAAGAGACTGCATTTGAGTAGCTTGTAACAATTTCACATAGAGGTTGTTGGTACTGATACTCCACAAAGTGTAATGAAAGTTGTTTTAACATGCTGTTCTTTTGAAATACTTAAAAGAAAATGTTGTATCAGCTAATCTAAAATTCAAACAGCTAGTTCTCTTTGGATGTGTAGAAAAGACTGTCTTCTGGGAAGACTTGCTGTTATATTCTCTGATTCCTTTTCCTCACAGAATTTGCTATTGTTAAATTCAGCATTTTTGATGCTTAAGAATACACTTGGAACAAAATCAATCTCTGTTTAAGACATGCCCAAATAACATGTGGGGGAAACATTCTGTAAGTGTCTGGTCCAGCTTGAATTTAATCCAATTATCAGAGACAATAAAACATCCAGTCTGCATGTGAGCAATGCAAAAAAAAGGCAACCATTTACTTTAGTCCATCTCAACAAAAGCTTCTGCCCAGATCCTGCTTGCAGGGTAAAGATGATGTTAATCAGGAATGGTTTCTTCAGCATCTAGAGAGAGAAGGAACCAAACCTATGAAGTCTCTTCAAGTTTTAAATCTTTGATTCTTTTGTGTTGTGAGATTGGAAACCATTTGCTGTTGTGATAGAGGGTTGATGTGCTATTTCTTGCCATGATGCCTTGTTACTTGTTATGTAGTCCTAACTGTAGCTTTTCAAGGAAAATCATCTTTTCCAGGTCTTTTTCATGCTTTAGGAAAAATATTGTACCATTGTACCCTGTTGGTTACTAGCAGAAAACCTCTAAAAACTTTTGAAAGTAATCAAAGCTTCAGGTTCTGTAAATTCCAATCCATGAACAAGAAATGAGAAGTCTGGATAATGAAATACTACTTCTGAGGTTTTTCTTCTCAGATTGTCTAAATCTTTTAAGATTTAGAGGTTGCCAAAACACTCTTGCTACTGTACTGATAATACTGAATTGCTTGAGAAACTTAAGGTTTTACTCCTGACAATGGCTAAAGAGTAAATTAATGCGTTAAAAGAATAAACCATTATTTAAGTGTAATTTTTTTCTAGCAATGGAAGACATGAGTAGGGATTAGCACATTTCTCTGCAATGCTGAAGAAATACTACAGATGGCCATCATGTGCTCTGACTGTTCACTTAATGTCTAATTTGGCTGAATGTGTAATGGGTGTCCATTTTTACTTCATTTAATTTGTATATGCATATAATGAGCATTTAAAGACTTTCACATTGGATAAGAGTGGGAGATTCATTCTTATTACATGTCTGTATGTCATTAATTCCCCACTGTTCTTTGAGCTCCTCACATCTAGTTAATGCTGCCAATTGAAATCTGTCACAGGTGGAAGCTGAATTCAGCCTTTCTGGCCTGAATTTCCAGAGTTAGAATATAGAGTTGGCAGCAGTTTAAAAAAGAATGAAACTACTGTTCTGGGGCTGTATGACTTGAATGACTCAAAAGACTATTTTTGTTTGAAGTTTAATTGCTATAAACTGGAATCTTTTGTCTGTAATTTCTAGTGTCAAAGGAAAGCAAATACATTCATGTGTGTGTAAATACAGTTAGAAAGGTTTGAGGTTTTTTTAAACAGATGATCTGTGTGCTTATTCATACTTGTCAAGATAGTTTTTGTCCCTGTAAACAAGCATTATCTGAATGGATTGCTCAGTCATTTATGCCATCATTTGAATCTGTAAGCTTCTCTTTGTACCACACTAAACCAGGTGCACAACCATAGTACTTTGTTTATTGGATATTGTTCCTGAATTTTGAAGCCATGATTTTTTTCTTTTAAAAGACTGAAATCAATGAAATAATTTCTCTGATGTACCTTCAAGATATCCTTCTGTTTGAAGGAATTAAAGTACATTCAACTGTTACTTGATGTTACCATTTCCAAGAGTCTTTTTCAAAAGAATCAGTTACTAGTCCCAAACTCAGCATCATCTTTCACGGGTCAGGCTGATAGCGATCGCTTCTTTAAAGATACCAGATGCCCAGTGTGATAAGAGTGATGGGAGGTCACAAGTGACTCAAACACAATGCTTGCTTCCTCTGGGGATCAGATTTATACTTAATCTCTTGCCCTCCCTCTGCTGTATTAAAAATTGAAACTTCTAAGACTTTTATCATCACCTTCTCTGAGTAAATGTATTCCAGTGGAGGGAGCCCTCCTGCTCCCCTGGGTCCTCAGCTGGTGGGACTCCTGCATTCCCCAGGCTCATACATGGGGGGAGGGTGGGTTTCTGCAGCATCCGACACGGGCTGTAGCACCGCTCCCTCCAGGAGAGCATTCCCTGGCCAGGAAAGAGCGCAAAATGGGAGACGTGGCAAAGGTGAAAGGCAGAGGGCTTTGGGAAGCAAGGGCATCTTTTCCCAGCGCTTCTGCCTTTTAATGCCTGCCAAATGCAATTCATCCACAAGCTGGTACCACACATGTCCCATCTCCTCTGGATGGTTTGGCAGAGGGCAGGGCTCACCTGGGGGGCACAAGACCTGAAGGAAAGAAGGGGAAGCCCTCATGTGAACCCTGAGAGCAGCAAAACGGCCTCTGCAGCCACGACCCCACACAGAGATCCTAAACCCCTCCTTCAGCCCAAGACAAATACAACCTGAATTCCAGCTGCTGGGACAGACCCAGTCTGCTGGAGGGATGGTCATGTCCCTGTTCCTGAGCTTCAATCCACACCTACCAGCTTTTATTTTCCCCTTTCCAGTACTTTCAATGAATATACAGTCTAATTATAATAATTCCTTAAACACTAAACAGAGCCTGGGCCATGTTACAAATAGCAATAGGTTCCAGAGGGTTTATATTAATCTAATGTACTTGCTTTATTAACAACAAGAGCATGATCAAAGGTTTTATAGAAGTTTAAGGCTTTATTAATTCAACTCAGTTAAGATAGATTTAAATTTCTGCTGATTTCCTAATTATTCAGTTGCAGATAGTTTACAAAACACTGATAATAGAAAACACTATTCTAATTAAATAAAATGAAACCATTTCTGTTTATTAGTATTTTTCTAAACTTGATTGTGGGAATGCCATAACCTCCAGATGCCTTCTGACTCAAAGTTGTGCATTGCTCCAGGATCAAAACCAACCATTTTAGTGCAATAATAACATTATGTAAAACTGCTGAGGAGGGATCGTACAAGTGGTGGTCTTCACCATCTGAAAGCAGTAAGTATTTGTGACTTGCTTTAAGCATTACGACACACTGTAAATCAGCTCTGCAAGACAGCATAGTGGGTTTTCACTTGTGATAGCTGGGGGATTACTGCCGGCCTTGCCAATGGATTTGGGTCCTTTTTTCACTCTAGTATTCATCTGAAACACCAGATTCTGCACGTAAAGGGGCAGACAGGGCAGTGGCAACAGGGAATGTCCCCGTTTTAGGGGAGCATCCTGTCTAGAGAAGAGCTGCAGTTCGCTTGTTCCTCTACCAACAGACACCAGTTACGAGTCAATGTGGAGAACTCAAACTGGAAACCACCCGATATCCTCAGCACAGCACGCTGGGCCCAGCCACAGGAATTTTTCCTCACAGCACCCAGCGGTGTCTGCAATTGATCAAAGCCCGGTATCTGGATAAGGATATCTGCCACTGTGTATGTCCCTGTACTGCCCCTCCATCGCGAACCCATCGTTTCTGTGCCTACACAAACCCCCTAAATCCTCTCCTTCCCCAGCAGCGCGACGCGGAGGGGTTGATGTCCACGCCAGGCAGCGGGAGGTACCTCAG
>JANHGB010020945.1:0-12815 GCA_026283785.1 Coracopsis vasa | reverse complement strand
CCCTGCATGCAGGCGGTTCAGGACATTTGGTCGCTTTAAACTGACCCAGGAGATGACAGTCTTGTTCAGAAACATCATGTATAACCAAACAGCCCTTTTTCACTCGGACCTGCCTATCGCACATTGCCCTTTTAGTCCTGCTCGCGACTGCAGTGTGCATGGTTAAAACCCTTCCAAAATCTTTGTTCGTGAAGTCAAGCCTTCAATCTCATGTAGCAGATACCTTTGACTGCTGCAAGTATTGGGTATTAACGCTTGTTTGCTCTTCTTTCCCCCCTTTCTGTGTTTTTTGATCATAACATTAAAACAATTTCTAAGTACCGGTTGCTGTCACATTGTGGTACTTTTTTATGAGTAGAGCAGGAAAACAACAGAGTGCTGTGGTTGACTTGACTGTCATCCAGGATGTTCAGATCTATCATGTTTTAATTATTGTCTTTTAAGGAGCAGTGCTGAAAAAATCAAATCTTTCTTTAGGTAATATGAAATAGAAGAATGAACTGAAAAAAAAACAAACCCCAAAAAGAAAAAAGCAAAAAAAAAAAACAACCACCAAACAAACAAATCCAAAAAAACAAAAAAACACCAGGAACCAAAACCCACAAGACAAAGCAAAAAACCCCACTCAAACCACCAGAACATCCAGTTTTCTTGAAACAATCTGAAGCCACTAGATGGATATGCATGTATTGACATAAATTTAATCTTAAATCTGATTCTAACTCACATAATGATTTTATGTGAATCATTGACAGAAGTAGTTGAAAACTGGTAAGTACTGATGAGTATATATATATTCATAAGCTTCTATCAGTGGCTTGATTATGTTTTTTCTTGCAGAGCTACTGAGGTGAGTAAGAAGGTGAATGGTGCTCTTTCAGCACACATAAATGAAAATTTTGGGTTGGATATAGAGTTCACTATAAGGAATGGACATTTTTCAAACTGCATTAACATTTTGTGTTGCCTCATGCAGTACATCTTGGTGTTCTGGGCTTCTGATCTTGCAGATAAATGACCTCTAGTTTTGTTTCCATGCATGTATGTCTTCCATGGGAAAAGGAACAAGGCACAAAAAGGATGTTATCTGTACATATTTACATCTATATAAAGTTAAGGCATAGCCTAGGAAGAGACTAGACTCAGGAACTAGAAAGTCCTTCTGACATCTTCAACTTATATGCAACTTCAGTTCAGCAATGGTGTCCGGCCCATTCATCTAGAGCATATTGACGCAGAAGGTGAAGCAAGCATTACTTATTGCAAACTTTAAGATCAGTGTCATAATGCAGTTTTCTTCACAATATAACTTTTTACTCAAAAAAAAAAAGAAGCTTATCTTCTACTTGAAAGCTCTACTCCTTTATCTTTCTTACATATGAAAAAAGGATCTCTTTTTTTTGAACAAGTAGGTTTTGGCATTACAGAGTCAAGACAACTGTAAGGAAGTGAGTTTAATTATATTTTCGTTTGTGTATGTGTTGTATTCAGTCAACACCATATCCAGAATCTTTTCTCCTGTTGGTGATGCATACTTACAGAGCAGATCAACTTTTACGTCTTGTGTAAATTATATCTGGAAGTCATCTTAAGTATAAACTTCTTGAGACACTGAAAGATAGGGAAGACGAGACGTCAGTATGAATATGTCAATATTATCTAGAGAACATTTACAGGGGAAAAAAACCACAAAAAAGGAGTAAGTGAGAATGAGGCATTCGGTTGCTTAAAGCTGGACAGTTTTTCATTCAACTTCTATTTCAGAAAGACAGTGAACTGACAGCTTTACACACAAAATTAGAAGTAAATATAGGATGGTAAGAGTCTCATCTAAGATTAAGAGTTTAGTAGGACTGAAGTTTCACTGAATTACTGGGAAAATCAGAGACACATGAAGAGGTCTAAGAAATGTATGAATTTATTACATATGGTATAAACCATACTTTTTTTGTATGAAAAAAAATCTCATGAGATATAAACACAAAGATAAGTAGAAAGGGGATGCTTTTTCATCATTCCAGTGAGATAGTGTTCTCTAACGCATACAGATCTTCCTATTATCTACTTTATGTTTGAAGTTATCACAAACACTCACATAATAAGGTGTGTATCACTGAGTGAAATTCACCTTATCCAACTAAAGCCCAAGCAAAACCCTGTGTGAAACAGGTCATCTTTCTGCTGGAAATGCAACTGAAGTTTTGATGAGGTGAAATTCAGCCTTTGATGTAGACCCAAAGTCTTAGCTGCATCTCAGCCTGCTTCTTCTCTATAGTCTGAATTATACAGAACACACCATAGTGTGTGGCGGTGCTTGGCATAAGTAGTAATAACCAGAGATGACTGGACTGATTTTTGTACATATATGATTTGAAGGATGTTACTTTGTTAGTTTGTTCCTGATCAATTACAAACAGATTCTGGTTTTTGCTATGTTTTTGTTTTTGTTTTTTTTTTTTTTTGGTGCACTCCTGAAATACTTGGGGAAAGAAGTTAACAAAGTTTTCACTTTAACTGCCTGTTGTTTGGTTTTGGTGGTTGGCTTCCTATACTGAACTGTATTGCCTTTGCTCTTTGATCTGGAGACTGAAGAATCAACAAAGAGACATGGATTCAAAGCAAAACACAAGCAGCTCCATGCACATTTAGGCTGCAAACATGATACAACTTCTGCTCACAACAAATAAAGTTAGTCAGCTTTTCTGTGTGCTCCTTGCTGTAGTAACTATATACACATACTTTGACAGAAATATTTTTTACATTTAGAATATAGTTTTTATGAATTTTTTTATGAGAGAAAAAATATCTCTATATATATGGTGTACAAATTAGTATGTTAGAGATGTGTCTGGGGGCCTATAAAATAAAGGAGGATGCTTTGACATTCAGAGACAGCACAAAGTGATCTTTTGACCGCCTAATTAAGCATACTCAGGTTTTTTTTGTATTTATTTTGCTTCCTATGCAATTTGTGAATTTGACTTTACAGCTGGCCAAGGTGGATGGCATGACACAGCTTGACAATCTGTGTCAGAACAGTAAGCATATTTCTGAGTCATTGCATGGCACAAAAATGTGGATTGCTGTGGAGACAGCAGCAGTATTTGCAAAAATACTGGATTAAGTGTCCCTTTAAAGACAGTATGGTCACAGATAATAACAGCTATAGAATAACAAAAGCCTCATCTTGAGGTTTGTACCAGGTTTAAAAATATTACACTTTTCTGTCTGAGTAAAACACAAATACAGCTCATGAGAAGAACCTTACCTATTCTTTGCTGCACTCATACCTCCAACATACCAAAGCATATTTGTAGGATGGTCTTATTGGATGCTAAATGTACTGACAAATGTTAACATACTTGTACTCAAAGTGGTATTTTTCTTCTTTTTCTGTAAACTGCTCTACAGAAAGCAAAATAATCTTTCTGTAGTTACTCTCACATTGAAAACCATCAAAATCTGCAGCATGAAAACCACTATTTATAAAATAGTGTTATTTAATTTTGAGATTGTTATGTAACTAGGAGACACTGCACACAGATGTATAGTCTAGAGATGCAGTTTTCTTGGACCAACATAAACCCTAGTGTATACGTTTGCTGGGGGACACAGTTGCAACAAAGGCTGTTTGAAGTATTTTTATGGTAATTTTGGGGGACACCTTTTTCAACCCTTTCTGATTTTATCCATGACTGGAAAAATAAAAATAAAAAAAAAGAAAAAACAAACCCCAAAACCCCAAAACATTAACAAGATCTAAAATGCAAATCATGTGATTTGGGGAAATGCCACCACAGTGTTTCAGATGAGCTGTGATTGGGGTGTCTCAATTTCCTTCCTCTTTATAGCAGACTTCGTGGTTGGCAGAAATCTGACATGGCTCACAGTAGTGTCTCTACTTTTGTGATTCTTTATATTGACACAAAATGGTAGGAATCTAAAAGAGCCCTACTTGTAGTCATACAATGGGTACATCCAAAATATGTCAGAAGTCTCTTTGGTGGCATTTCTTGATTAGGAAGGCTTTTTTTGTGATTTTTGTAAAGTGCAACATATCCAAATAGCTCTTATTCCATTTATTCATGTAGTCATGTCCATAGATGTTTTAGTGTTACCCTATTTTAAAAATGTTTTCCTCATGAAAAAGGAAACTAAATGAGGTGTAGAGGGAAAAACATGGACAAAAACATGAACTTGAGTCCGGTCCATACGCATGTATTTTTTTGAGACTCCATAAAGATCCGAAGTATAATCAATTTCATTATAGAAATGAAGACTGTTGTGCATGAGCAATATGAACACTGCAAAGGGTTTAGTTCACTAAACATACATACAGTTATTTTTTTGGCAGGGAGAAAGAGATGGGAAAGACGGGGTTTGTCTTGATCACACTGTAGCAATTCTCTTTCCTTTACTAACTAGAAGTCCAATTTAATTCTAAAAGACTAGTTTAACAATACCCATTTTCTAAGAATCTGTTTGCTGGTGTTAATTATGCCTTCTATTAATTATGACCTGAGTCATGCAACAGCTGGTTCAGTATTTCACCCACAAACTGGCCTGCCCATAATTACTTGTGTTGCCCTGTTTAGTGTTTTACAATGTCATAACATTAACTTTGCCTGGTCAGTGAACATGATGGAAGAAAATGTCTCTTCAAACTGTTTTTCAAAAGTCAGGTTTTTGTGATTTGTGAAGGAGGAAGCTATTATGACCAGTGAAAACTACATCTCTTTGAATATTCTTCTGGTGAATTTTATTTGTTAATATGTATTTTACACTTTACAAATTTTAAAGTTTCAGAGTATATTCTGATGAATTCTTGAGTATCAAAACTAATCTAGTAATGAAAATGCTATACTATATCCCTTTTGCACCTATTGACTTGAAAAGAAATTGGCTTAATTTAAGGTGCATGGCTGAGTCCTCAAAAGTAATTTGCTAAGCTGAAAATAAGTTGCTAGTGAAACATAGAAGAAAAGAGCTAAGTGCAAAGAAACCCTACATATGAAGCTGCTTAGAATGGATACAAATTACCTTCACACTCTCTTTTCCAGGCTTGATTATCTAGAGGCAAATATCACTGCTTTAGCATTCTTCCCAAATTCATCTCCAGGGTTAACCATCCATGTTTAATCATTGCTGATAATGAGATTTGTAAACTTTAAAAAATCCGTTAACTAGAACTCTATGAATAGGTTTGTGCATAAAGTGGACTGGGAGGATTTTATTTTATTTTTTTTTAATCTAAAGAGAAAGAATTGATTGACTTTTTTTTTTTTAACATCTTGTACTTCTGAAAATTTCACTATGTAAAGAGCAAGCTTGATATGCCACAGTGAAAGCAATAAAAAAGAAGAACACAGAAGCTGTTCAGTTACCTTCAGTATCTGAATATTCTTGACATCACACTGATTTCTGCTGTGATATTAGTGAGAGCACACATCTATCCCAAACTTTCTCAGATTGGCCATCCATACTCAATTTATATGAAGTAAATTAAATCCCTAAATCCTGCAGATTGACATTTCCAGATACCCCATGGTCATTTTACCAAGAAAATCCCAAGATTTCTCCTGTTATAGTGACTCCCAAATTACCTTAAAAGAGGGCCCCAAAGCAAGAAGACTGAAACAATAATGGATGAAATTCAAACCAAAGTTTAAAAAGTAAGTAGCAAAAAAAATTACAATAGTAAAAGGGAGGAGTTATGAGAGTGGCTGTAGCTGCATAAGAAAAGTTTGAAACGGATGTAGAAAATGAACCAAAGCACTATGAACACCAGAATAAGGAAATGTCAATAAATGAGCAGCTGGAAACGGATATGAATTAATGGAGCCATGGATTAATAGCACTGCTTTCCTGGTGCTAAGAAACATACAATCAAAATTAATATCCTGCACCCTGCTTCATGTACTTATTTGGGGTTTTATCCACATGACTCGCAGAAGAAAGAAATGAAGAAGATCTTCTCCTAAACCCTCCCAATAACCTAGCCACAGACTTTGAAAGTTTACCTGGGACAACAAAGTGAACAGCATTTGAAGTCCAATGTTTAGTCACTCTCTTTTTCAGTTTTTCCTCTGCTCTTTTATGTATTCTGCTAATCCTGGTTATCTTGAGTAATTTCAGGGTTTTTTTCAATAGCACTAGATCCAGATCAAAAGCCACGAGTTATCAGAAATAACCCTAGACTTCTGCAGTTCTTTTGTAGCAAGTTATTCTGTGGTCACATACATTGAACAAAACCATATGTGAAAAATGCAGACAAATCACTCAAGCATGTTCCATTTCAATCATAATAACAATACCTTCTTTCCTTTGGGTTTTCAAACTATAGGAAGACCAAACCAAAACACTTCTGAGTTTGAATTCACTTGGGTCTTGTCAATTCAAAGTGTAAGAGTATGTGGAAGTAGAGTGTCTCCTCTTTTAAAGGTATCTCGAGAAAGAAGACATAAGAACAGAGGCAAACCTGACTGACAAACAGTAAGGGAGGTTGTGGTAAGAACAAACCTGGTCATTCATATTACTTGGTCCAAATACCTGGAGTATGAGGATGCTTAATTTTGGGGAAGGTAAGGAAATAAAAGGGAGGAACTCAAGCACACAGACATAAAATGTGACCAACTAGTATTAACAAAGACAGTATTTGGAAACAAACCTGGTCTGTTAAGGTAACTGATAGGCTATTGAGAAGATGCAGGCAAAAAGGAATTTCACAACTGATAAGGATAAAAATCTGAAGATCCTGGGTGATGAGGGGGATCAGTGGTACTATGCCAGATGCTGAGGCAATATGCCAGAGGAAGGGGAAGCTGGGAGGAACAAATAGGGGTAAACAGAAAGGAGTATTAAAGGGGCTGGTCATGTGTAAAACAGTGACCATCACTATACTTGTATGGATGAGCCCTGTGCCTGATCAACCCGGTTTGTCTTGTCTTCTTATGCCTTCTCATTGAATGTGTTCTCAGCTATGTCTCATTCTTTATACCATGTGTACATATGTTGAAAGGTCTAACTGAGATCCGTATGTGTTAGAGCAAAATCTTGTGCTTGCTACCGAAGTCAGACCTGGGGGGTGTTTATGAGCTTCTGTATATTCCTAAAACTGCATGTGTGTGTAGGAGGTTTGTACGTGTGTCTGTGTGTTTTTGGGATGTGCTCAATTCCACTACTGGTTGAACCTGCAAGCAAGAAAGTGGCAACCTGATCAGAAGAGAATCCTGGGTTGAGGCAGCTGGAGAGGGCAAACACTTTTAGCATCTCTTAACATACACACACACACACACACACACACACACATATATATATGTATAAAATCTCATGATATATAAGCAGTTGATTAGTTGAAAGTACGGAGGTACACAGTTAATTCTGTGCTTGCTTTCCAAAGAATAGAAATATTGCTGTTAACCTGAATACATTGCTCAGCTGGGGACCCTGAAATAACAGTCTAGCCAAACAATACTTACCTAAAGGAAATACTGTCATCAACTTAATGAAAATTTGACCCAAGTGTTAAACAATTAGTTTTCTATATCTTTACTAATCATTTGTTGTGAAGGAAGAGTGACACAATGCATACTTTTCAAAAAGATGCACAATGCATACCTTTCAAAAAGATGATCATAGAAAGAAACAAATTTATTAATTCTTGTGATAAATCAAAATGACCAAAGCAGCAAGCATATATACTCATTCTTCTCATTATTCAAGAAGCCTGTTCTGGCAAAGAAATTAGCTTTATTTTGTCACCTCATTTATCACAGAGAGAGAATTAAAAAGAAAAGAAGGCAGAGAAATACCATACCTTGCCCTAAGCCTTTTTCAACTAACTTGAAATTGTCATTAGATTTCTACTTTGGTGTCACTCAGTTTAGTGTTCTGTTTCTCCTTTGCAGTTTCTAAACTTAGTTACTACAGCTATATCTAAGACACAGAATTCTTCTGGAGCAAAAGTCTTTTTTGGTGCATTTGTTAGGTAGCATCACACTGCTTGTGCAGTAAAATGCCGGTTGCTAGCAGCTTCTGACGTGTGTTTTCTCAAGTAAATTTTTTTCCTTTTCAAGCTAAAGTTTTAGAATATAAAGGACATTACTGCAGAATTTCTAGGCTCTGTTTTTAAGTTCTTCAAGCAGAGTCCTTTGTCAAAATAGTTGCAAGACTCTATTACCAATGTCTCATGCTTTAGCCTGAGTTGTTAGATCTGATGCTAGTTGTATAATGTGACAAGACAGGCAAGGCCACCTTTTCTTTTCCTTTGTGAAAGACCTTGGGTTTCCCCTAACTTCCCATGACAATTGTCATTGCAAGGCACAGCCACATTCTCCCATTTATATCCTCATCAATGACAAAATTAATATATCTGACTCTAAGGAGATCTTACACTCTCTTGCCGAGGCACCCCATTATCCCTCTCCTCGTGAAGGATGCTGGGTGAGGCAGTCAGCCCTCGTGTCATGGCAGATGCTGCTCACGCTCAGCTGCAGGAGCTGCACGCCCCAGTCTATTTCTCTGTGCTCTTCTTGCAAGGTGTTTTACCTCCTCCCACACTATAATCCATCATTCTACATGCATAGCCTGTAGCTGATTCATTTAAAATGTCACTGGGCAGCACTGTGGCTTGTATAACAATGTGGGTGATAAATGGGAAGTTTATCCTCAGAGTCTTTTCTTCTAGATTTATGGGCACTTTACATCTAGGAGTTAGGGGTTGACTCCCACCCTTCCGTGGTGCTTCCGCCTCCACCTTCCTCCCCAGGTCTTGTAGCTCTGGGAGAAGCAGATGGTGGAAGGAAAGTGAGAGGGAAAGGCCTGAGTGGTGGGGATGGCTGCTGCTATCATAGGTGTAACTGACTGTTTTCCCTTCAGCCACCCTGCTTCCTGACCTAGGAAGGGACATGACCTTACACTGTGGAGAGGATAGCTGTCCCATTCTGCTAGACCAATGAGGATGTAGAGTCTCAGGGCTATCAAGTGCAAGACGCAGGGAATGGCACATGGCAGGGATAAGAGGGTGGTGAGAAGCAGGGACAGAGTTTGCTGTTGAAACAGTCCCGTTGCTGTCCTGAGTGCTGTTTTTGTATCCAGGCCCTGCGCACCTAGATAATCCACATGTTATTTGAATGCATTTGCAGAGAGACAGTGCTTTTACAGATGCTACTTAAGGGCTAGGCTATATCTAGGAAAATACAGTTGCTGGGTCTGCTTTAATGAAATTTATCCTTTGAAGAATGGTTCCAAAGTGATTTGTGCTTGCAATCTAACTGCTTCTACCTGTTGAAATAATCCAACTCATTTGATCATTTGCAGTTGCCTTTTTTGTTCTGTTCTTGTTATCTCCAGTGATTATTCTCATCTCTCTGTGCTTCTATAAACCTTTCCCCAATCCCAAATTGGATCTTAAGTATACTTTTCTTCTAACTCATCATGTTACTTTTTCTCATAATCACATCCTTCTATTACTTCTTTCATTTCCTTTCATTCCTCTCATGCTTTTAACCTTTCCTCTCTTTTTCTGCTGCTAACTCTACAGAAATTTCTCATTTCTCTCTTCTGCTTGCTTTTCTGAAACCTTCCTCTGCTTTTCCTGCTGTTGGTGACACTTTGATACTTACTTGTCTTGATCTGCTCTTTTCCTTCCCAAACTTTTCTCACCTGCCAGTTACTATCCTCTGTT
This sequence comes from Coracopsis vasa, assembly GCA_026283785.1. Taxonomy (NCBI): domain Eukaryota; kingdom Metazoa; phylum Chordata; class Aves; order Psittaciformes; family Psittacidae; genus Coracopsis; species Coracopsis vasa. Next base: position 3,130 of record JANHGB010020945.1, on the reverse strand, counting down.
TCAAAATTAAGTAAGCCGTGCAACTTTTCCCTTCTCTCTTGCACCTCAGGAATGTCTACTCACTCCCGAAATGTCACAAACTTATGACATCTAGCTCAATGTCTTCCACTCTTTGCAGCCTCCCCTTTGTGCAGATCCTACTCTTCCCCTACTCTGCTTCTCCTAGAGTCTGTCTATGTATTTTCCTTTTTTCAAACCATAGCTGCTGCAAACTTATATGTTTGGTTGGTTTTTTTTTTTTTCTCCTCTCATATATAATTCACTAGGGGAAAGTAGTATTTTCTGCTTGCCATGCAGTTGCATTCAGAATTAGTAGATAGAGCAGAATTGCTTAGAATTAGCACCTCTACAGGTTCCTAACAGAAATGTCATGATCTTTGCACTAGCTTTCTAATTCAAATTTAATTGTTCATTTATAAGACCCTGAATAGAAGGAGTCCAGGCTTCCTTTCCTTTACAGTTGCTTATCTTCCCAGCAGCTAAGGCTACATAAAGCAAGGTTGCATCAACTTTGATACTTAAATCAACTTTGGTAGGGTGATACTGGGGGTGAAAAAGTAATGTTTTTCTTAGCTTGCTAGACTCAGGGTAGAAGACAAACCTGTTTATCCAGAGCTTTATTTTACTAAGGATTCAGTCAGACTATTTTAGGTGTTTTTTGTTTTTAAAGCTTTTGCAACTAAGACTGACTTTCTAAAATACTGTGGCATTATGCCAGTATAACATAAATTGTGTCCCCCTGTATCCATGTGACAGTGTAAGGCGGTTTTTCTAAAAAGCTGAGAATGGGAATTACTGGCATGGCAATTATTAGTTTGGATATTGTATTTCATTCCTTATGGATGACATCAAACAAATTAAAATTTATTTATGAATTACATGTGTAAACACTTGAAAGTTAGTAAAATGCTTTATTAAAATACAGATATAGAAACATGAGCTTCTCACTATTCATATATTTAGTAATATCATGTGCAGTAGATTTTGGTGCATGATTAATACTGTCTAGTGTCCTGGTTTTGGCTGGGATGGAGTTAATTGTCTTCCTAGCAGCCGGTGCAGTGCTGTGTTTTGGCTTTAGTCTGAGAACAATGCTGATAACACACTGATGTTTTAGTTGTTGCTGAGTAGTGCTTACCTTAAGTCAAGTACTTCTCAGTCTCTCATGCTCTGCCAGTGAGGAGGGGCACAGGAACTCAGGAGGGAGCAGAGACAGGACACCTGACCCAAACTAGCCAAGAGGATATTCCATACCACAGCACGTCATGACCAGTATATAAACTGGGAGGAATAATCTGGAAGGCCCAGATCGCTGCTGGGGTTGGGCAGTAGGTCCGGGAGTATCAGTCAGTAGGTGGTGAGCAATTGTATTATGCATCACTTGTGTATATATTTTTTTTCCTTTTCTCTTTTAGTTTTATATCTCTGTCCTTGTTATTTCCTGTATTAGTATTAATACTAGTATTATTATTAGTATCAGTATTATATTGTACTTTAATTATTAAACTGTTTTAATATCAGCCTCAGGGTTTACATTCTTTTGATTCTCCTCCATGTTCCACCTGGGATGGGGGGAAATGGAGGTGAGCAAGTGGCTGTGTGGTATTGAGTTCCCAGCTGGTATGGCTTGTTTTGCAATAACCTCTTTTCACATTTTAAACATATTGGGATTAAATATTACTTTCAAGGATTCTGGATTTGGTTTAGTTGGCCTTCACAGACATGGCTAAATCTAATTCCTGTCCTATATTTTTGGAATCTCTGTAAGACAAATAGCTCTTGTAACCCTGAATAAATTGGTTTAAGATTCACCATGCTTAGAATAATCCCAAGTTATTCTTTGATAGTCTATCTACCAAAGTTTGTTATGTGGACAGGTCTTAAACCTTATTACTGGGGTATCAGCCAAATTCTCATAACAACATCAAAGTGTTTAAAAAAAAAAGGTAAATTAACTACAGATTTCATAGGATTCTTGGAGAAAAAAAAAAAGTGCTTTACTGACAAAAAGCTTTTCTGTTTGTCAAAGAGCAGTTAAATGGGCGATTTTATTACCTCATGCATTGAAAAGAGCTCTGTCATGACAGATTGTTTTTCTTTCTGCACAAAAGACTTGCTGAGATCCAGCAGCTGGACGAGGTTGCTAACCAAATGCAAACTAGAAATAAGGGGCATATTTTTTTAAAGAAAGGAAAAAAACAGTCAATTATATTGGAAAATTTCAGTTGCACATAGGGTAACTTTTCTGTCAACTGTTGTTTAAATAAAAAATATTGTTTCACCTCTGAAAGTTGATTTCTGTCTTTCTATTGACTGAAGAGACAGCAAGGCTCTTAAATATCTCTAAGTGTCCTAAGTTAGCTAAAATAAACCAGAAACTGTGAATATCCACTTAAAGAAAAAGATATTCTTCAAGTGTTATACTTAAGAGCAAATTTAGTTCCTCACATGTATCATCAACTAGATGTAAAACAGAAAGTAATTTATGGTATGGATTTTAGAGGTATGTGTTTTGTTGAAGAACACCTATACAAATTCCCTGGGCCTCTTCTAGTGGTTAATACTTCCCCGATAAGACTAAGAGCTTTGTGGTCTATCCTAAAGTTACTTAAACCATCTTAAAACTCCACTCCATACCTTTTCAGTATGATCTATAAGTTTGGTTCTTTTTTTTTGTGCTGCCCCATGGTGCTCTATTTAACCAAGATCATAATTCAAATTCTCATTGGCTGAACAGATAACAATCTGAAGAAGGGATCAACAATTTTGTCTAAATTCCAAAGCATTGTACAAAGGATTTGGAGAGGCTCTAGAGAGAGCCTCTTAGGGTTTCCACTATTGTTAAACTTCAGGTTTGCATGATAAAAATGTAAGTAAACTAAAAATAAAAACCCCTTTGGTCTCTATGTAAAGGCAACACTGATGGAAAAACAACCCAGAAGAAAACAAATTAAAAAAAAAAAGGAAAGAAAAACAGAACTAAGAGATTACATACACATAAATGCATAAATCAAAGAAGTTAAGGGATGATAAGTTTGGGATTGAGTGTGCCTTCAGCAAGTTTGCCGATGACACCAAGCTGTGTGGTTCGGTTGATATGCTGGAGGGAAGGAATGCCATCCAGAGGGAC
>JANHGB010020943.1:0-18501 GCA_026283785.1 Coracopsis vasa | reverse complement strand
CGAGAAGATGGGCATTGTAATACTGATCTTCTCTATAAAAGGGTGTAAATTCTACACTTCTATCACCAGGACCTTCAGCTAGGAGGAAGCAAACTGGAGTTACAGTTCTGCTACCAGAACTGTACATACTAGAACAATATAACCATACATGATGTATGTAAAATATATTAAGAAAAAAAAAGAAACAGAAATAACCTAAGAGAAAAAAGCTGAACTAGGTATACACCACCACCCCCCCCCCCCAAAGCCTGGCCAGTCACCTACAAAAGCTTCCACTTGTTTGCTCTTCTCCCTGCCCTACAATACTTGCCTTTCAGATTGCACAGCAACAACAGCTTCAAAAAGAGAACAGGCAGGGTTCGGTCCTGATTACCCTCTCTGCTTTTAACTCCCCTTATAGAAGTGAATCTGGGTTTTTCACAAGTCAGGAAAAGGCTTTAGTCACCAGCCACAGGGGAAAAAAAAAAAACAAAAAAAAAACCACCACCACAACACAAAACCAAACTAAAACAAACCCACACAAAAACACCCACCACCCTATATATACAAAAAAGATAATCAATGAGCACTTGTCACTGTATCACTCATCAGAAGACTCATTGCTCTGGACTCTGAGCAAAGAGAAATTTTTACAGAGCACTGGCTAAACACTTAAACTGCCAAGTGCACAGACAGTTCAGCTGCACCCCTGAGTAAAGTGTCACCTAAGCTATCAGAGCTTTACATGGCACCTGAACCAATACAGGATCAGGGGAAACTGGCACTGCAGTGGATGCTGCTTATCTTGACTTTAGCAAAGCTGAAGCTATGGTCTGCCATGGTGTTCTTAAAGCCAAATTGTTGAGACATAATGGTTTGGCCTGCTGGTCTAGGAGGTAAGCATAAAATTGGCTAGACTGCCAAGTTTAAAGGGCTGTGATTAACAGTACAAAGTTCAACAAGGAGACAGTTACTGCAGGCATCCCCCCGGGGCAATGCTGTCTCAATTAGAAATGAGACAGCAAGGCAGAAGGCACCCTAGGTAAGTGTGTAGATGACGCTAAGCTAGGGGAGCAGTCGATAAGTCAGAAGGTGAGGCTGCCACTCATAGGCATCTCAGCAAGTTGGAGAACCGGGCTAACAGGAGCTCCATCTGTCTTTGATCTTCTTGAAGTCTCACACCTGAGAGAGTAACCCCTTGCTACAAGTACAGCTGGGAATGACCAGCTAAGGAACAGTTGCACAAAAGGAGCTGGAAGTCCCATGGACAGGTCAAGCAGGAGTCAGCAGCATGCTTTTGCAAACATGTACTGAGCTGTATTAGCAGAAATGCAGCCAGCAGCAGGAGTGGTTATTCCCCTCTATTCACTACCTACGAGGCTGCATCTGGAAAGCCATGCTCAAGTCTAGGTTTTTAAGTACACTTAATTGTACACTCCGAGTGGCTGCAGTGGAAGGCCACTGAGATAGCTGAGGGGTTGGAGCATGTGATATATAAGGAAAAGCTGAGAGAGCTGGGCTTGTTCTGCCTGGAGAAGAGATGCTTTAGGGGAGATCTAATGCTGCCTTTACCTAATGAGCAGGTACAGAGAATATGGAGCCAAATCCTTCTCAGACACACAACACAAACAGAACAAAAGGCAACACATGCAAGCTGCAGCAAGAGAAAATCTGATTAGATATTAGGAAAAAAAAAAAAGAAAAAATCATTGCTTTGAAGGTAGTAAAACCCAGAGAGAGTATGACATGTCCATTGCCAAAGACAACCAACACTCAACCAGAGTAGCGCTTCAGTAACCTACTGAGCAGGTGAGCAGAGAATTGGACAAAGTACTTCCAACCTAATTTATTCTACAATCCTACACAGGGCACAGGCTTTCTGGATTGTTTCCCGAGTATTTCATCACCTTCAGATACACTGCCTATATAAACATTTCCTTGTATGTACGACATCTTCTTTGACTGCTGGAGAGCTGGTATAGAAAATGCTCTGTATTCTCTTCTCTCCGATCCTAGAACCTGTCAGTAGGGATGACTGACTGCTGGGATGAAACACTTCTGTCAAGATACTTCTCCCTCTCCCACCCCCAGCTTCTTTTTTTGATGCTGTCCTCATATTTTGGATGCTGCCTCTCAGTCAACATTCCTGGCTCCTGATTGTGCTCCCAACTTCTCCAGTTGCAACAGGAGGGAAGTGACCAGTTCACAGCTCTGCTGGGAGGGATGCCAACATTATCAGCAAAAACCAAGGACTGAAGCATTCTCTTGTTTCATCATTGAATGACTATGAGAAACAGCTGAGACATTGAAGCCACCAGTTCAAAGACTGAGGAATGAGTACAGCAGCAACCAATACTTGAGTTGCTTTCCTCTGCCACAGTAACAGCTTAGTGTCTAAGTGGAAGATAATAAATATTAAACTGAACATTGACAAAAATATTTTCCAACTTAAAAACTAGAATCTGAATATGCTGGAAATAATTACTGGCAATGAACTGGGTCCTCCAGATGTGACAAGAATGCAGTGATTTGGGAGACCCTCAGAGACAGCAGCACAGATGCAGTCCATCTGTTGCATTCTCTAGAAGACTGATCCTTTAAGGACCAGAAATTTTCATATAGAAAATTCAGCTTAGATTCTGCAGAAATTAACAGCACTCATATGGGAAAAACAAACTTTCAAATCCAGATAAACACAGAATACAGCATTCTCTGATTTCAGGTACTGAGACACAACAGCTGAAACCTCCAGATGTCTCTTTAAAAGAAGGCTTCTTCAGTTACAACTTACATTATTTTACATTTCTTTCCTTCTTTCTCTGGAGATTGAGGATGGCCCAAAGGTGATTTCAATGGCAAATTTCAAAATAAGTATTCTTAATTCAGACAGCCCAGCTCTTTCACCCAATAGGAAAAGTGGCAGAAAAGCATCTATAATTTCACAACCTTTGGAGCTGAATAGGCTCCAAACTTCATTACTCTTCATTACTCTGAAGCCATGGCTTCACTGGGGAGGGGAAAAGAAACAAACAAACAAGTGTAGTTCTAATGCAAGTTAGCTCGAAGGGGACAAAATCCTTGCAAAGAAAGGATGCAGTGGTGCTTTCTCAGGTACTAGCAAGGTCAGGTAAACTGTGAAATTTTCTCCAGTCTAACCTGAAACACCAGCTTTTTGTTTGCTCTAGAATCGTGCCAAACATTACAGTACCTGAAATGATAACTTTGTCTCCCCTTGGAAAGTGCAAGGCTAAAAAGTCTCTCTACAAGCATAATAAAAAGGACCTATTATAGAAGAAAAAATACTGTAAAACAGGTAAGTTGAGAAATTCTCCTGACAAACAAAGGCAATATTTGGATTTCTGGTTTTTATGTAATAAAGACTTTCACATTTCAGTTAGTACATACCATGTTGCTGAATATGCATTTTTACCACACAATTTTCTCTTAATATTAAAAAGATTAGAGCATAAGTTAGACAAAATTTTTTGTTCATATTAAAAGGCTTTTTTTTTTTTCCCAGTCTATATATTTCCTCTTTCAAAATTTGCTTTCCATCACGAGTAGTTTCATATATGATAACATAAAATACATTGTTTGCCATTCCTCCCGGCTTACCAATACAAAAGGAATCTGAAGAGCACACCGATTTCTACTCCCTGCTAAGACTTTTTTTTTTTGGCAGACAAGCTGCTCCTTCATTGAAGAAACAGTTATGTATCTCCATTTAAAAATACTGATTAGCAAATCTCATAGCACTTTACCAACACATGTAGTCAAAACATCACTGAGACTACTGTGTTTTTCCCGAACGTGAAGGATGTTGAAAACTTAAATGTTTCACTTACAGCTGATCTGAAGATGAGAGCTCCACAATTTATGTTTTATTGTCAAATATTTAAAGGATTAAATCTAAATAAAATACATAATACACAAGCTTCAAAGCACACGTTATCTTCAACATCTTATTTCCAATTAGCAAGTCAAAATAAAGAAGGCATGGGGAACATTTGGCTTCAAAAGCAAAGCTCTGGAAGAAATCAAAATTTTGGTTGGTTTGGGTCTTATTTAGGGCTGCTATTTTCCCAGACTTCTGAAACTGAGTAAGATGGAAAGACTATTTTCTCTCTCTCTCAAAGGGGGGAAAATAGCAGACATACCACCATGTGACTATTATATCATTTGTACTTACAACAATACTGAGCCAGTCTGGGAGTTAAAAGACATTTTCTTTTGCCTTCAAGGAAGAACATGGACTTGCCATGAAGACAGGCTAACAGTGAAAACATTAGAAGAGGCTCAGCTCACAATTTTACTTGGCACAAGATTACAAAATACTGAAAACCTTTCACTGAGAAGCATTTCCAGTATGAAGATTCCCTATGAAGACTGTATCATGCACCCAAAATCCTAGAGACAAACATCTGAAGAAACAAGACAGCTCTTGAGAAGTACTTTTACCAATTTTTAAAAGGCTTATACTTTATTAGGAAATAAGAAATAATTATCAAGACCACTTTCAAGATATGAGGACATGCCAGGTCTAAGAATGAATCCTGTTTTTCCAAAACAAATTTGAAAGGTAATATTGTTCCTCTGATATACCTTCACTTTGTTCTTATGACATCAAAAACTGCAAGACAAAAAAAGCTGCATAAGAGACTTCAGAATATGATGAAAGCAGACACAGCTTTAGAAGACCTGAAGCTAAAATAACATTTGCAGATAGCAAGCACAAGAAGTGCTTATAGGTCTCAATGCAGTGGCTTTTATTCACCCTATTTTGCATTACTGATCTTAATTAAACTAATAATGTGAATTTGTCTTCTAAGGCAGCATTCTTACTGCATTAAAATGCAAATACACAATCTTCAAAATGATTTTAATGAAGGAGAGCATTTAATTTTCTAATTGACTTCTCAAATATTAAAATGCAGACAACATTAGCGACTGCCACAAGCAGGAATATTTTTCAGTGACCGGATCAAAACCATCAGCAATAATTGATCATATTTGCTCCCAGGATTTATTTAAACAAACCATCAGGTAACGCTTTTTCCTTTTTTCTTTTTTTTTCTTTTCTTAAGGGGGGAGTGGGTGTGCAGGGAAGGAAGGGGAAGCGTCTCCTCCACATCCCACACCACATCCAGCATATCCTCTGACAAAAGCAAGAATGTGCTACACAATGACCAGCTGTACCACACTGTTTTTCATTTAGTTGGTGTTTGCAACATCTTGGCTCCCATCGGGTCAAAACACCACCCAGTTATAATGCTGGTTTTGCTGACATAAGCACCAAAATTTAGATGCAAAGATAAACTTCTGAATTAAGCAGAGAGCCAACCTAATTATTTCCTCTTTTAAACAAGCTTTAAGAAGATTGTTAAATATTTATTTTCACAAGCATGCAAGGATCACTGAAGGTCAAAGACATAAGAGGTGTGATCCCCTTCCTTATCGTCCCTCCTTTGTATTTATTTCACTGGAAGCAGGCCTCTCTGCCATCACATTTCCCTCCCCTCATCCATCACCCAGAACTTATTGTGCCTTTGTTCCCCTCATTAGTTCCCATATCTCTGCCACCATGCTTCAGAGCATCACCTCCTCTCAGTGCTGCTGGTAAGCAAGGGCTACCCTTCATATTTCTAAACCCAGTATTACCGATGCTATTGTAGCTCTCCTGTTCCTTGCTTCTGTTTCTTTCCTTTTTTCACCTTTACCATGAGAATGTCTCATCAGTTCAGAAACCCCAGACTGGAACCTAATTACTAAGAGGACAGACTGTGCAATTAATTTTATTAATTATTTTACTTAATGCATGCAATAACAGACACTATTAACATGCATTAAAAATCTGTCTCGGATGCTTCTGCTGTAAGTATTTCTGTGTTAAACAAGGCCGAACATGGTGATGGAGCACAGAACTGACAAACAGTAAACACTTCTACCTGCTCATAATGTAATTCAAGCCTGTAGCAACAAAGGCTTCAGTGGACCTAATCCAGAAGTCTATAAAGCCTATCCCTTCCTTTCAAAGCCAGACCATGATGTCCAGTTTTGCTCCAACACAAAGGTATGATGGGCAAGGACAAAGGATCTCCAAAATTAAAAACGATCTAGGTGCAACAGCTCTATTGAGTGCAAACCCCATGGTTTTCGGCAGTCGTAAACACCTATGTGCTTTAAGAACTGCCTGAAGAGAGACTTGAAACACTGTTCTGTAAAGCAATAAAGTATTTCTGAAGTCACCTTTCAGAAGAGGATTATCTTGACCTTTGCTGCTCAATATTTCCCTTAAACGAGGACAACAAGCAGAGCTATCAAAACCAGCCAAAATCTGTAATCTTGATAGGCCACCCTGTGACCCTGTCCCCCTCTATCTCTGCAGATACTTTGTTTAATGCTCCATTATCGAAAAGTTCACAATTTGAGGTACCTGCTGGGTAGCATCTTCCTGAAGGGAAAAAAGCTGGTCACTCCTCTATGCAAAAGCTGGTGAGTATTTCATCAGCAAATTCAAGGGAGCAGGATCACATCTCTCCTTGCCAGCACCAGAGGTCAAATACTATTTTATCCTGAGTTAGTAACAAATTAACAGAAAAGCAGATTTTCAGAGTGAACAATTCTTAAACAAAATATTAGCCTGAACACACACACACACACACACAAAATTACAGTCCTCTTGCTTCTTCTGGATGATATATTTAGAAATCCTATTAGCTGGAGAGATCAACATTCTTATCTGAATTTCCAGGATGCTGTAACACGCAAAATTAGAGCGGCTCTCTTAAGTGGGTCAATTATCACTACTGCACTTGCAGCAGCTTTCCCCCTCCCTCGCTGCAGCATCTATAATGGGCATTTAGCACAAGCATTTAAACAGTAAGATGCTGAGTTGACACACACCATAATGTAAAGTTCCTTTCCCTTTTATATTTTCAGAATCTTAAAGGAACAAAGAAAATCACCCAACTACAGAATATCCACATTAAAATTATGGTCTCCCTGGGGAAAGCTTCGATGAATTTCAGCAAGAGGGCACCCTGTGGGATAATGCTAGTCAGGAACCACACTCAGTATTTTCCTGCCACATCTGAGTCATGAGCAAGTAAGGTTTATGGCTTTCATCCCCAAGGAACAAGAGGAGAACCTGAGGGCCATTAAACATCTCCCCAGCCCTGTGCCCCAGGTGCTGGGCCATCATACAACCAGTTTGAAAGGCTTCAAGTTATTTTGTTCTCAAGAAGGAATTCTCTCTAAAAGACCCTGCAAACCACCAGACACAAGTGGAAAAATCCAGGTATCCAGCACTATACTTTAGATTCTTCAAAGGTATCCATAGTGATCTGACAGATATGACACAGGCCCTAGAGAAACACAGGGCTCTTCCACAATACAGCAGGAATGGAAACACCTCATTTCCTCAGCAACATACTTGCTTTACGCATATCTCTTTCTATGGCAAAAAAAAGCATGAGGCAGTACTGCAAGTGAAAAAATCGTATGATTCATCTTCACCCTGTGGAAAAGGGGACTGGATATGCAAGGCTTCAGGTCATGAGCCCTGCTGCTGAAATTCAGCAGTCCCAACCCTGACTGGAGGAGAGGGTGACAGGGAGAAATTAAGGTGAGAAATTAAATTTCTGTTGCTGTGTCTGGCTGCCCTCTTCCCTACCTCTTCAACATTATTCCTATTTGGTACTACAGGAGAAGAATCACACAAGCCAAGTATTACCAAACACGTGAGCTATTTGGAAAGAGATGCAAATAACATGGGGCAACAATAGCTACACCCTATTTAAGACAGCAAGTTTTCATTAATAGGTTGAAACTCTCCCAGCTAAAATACATCCACTCAAAAGCACACCAATTTTAAAACTTCATTTTGCAATGAAGCGGACAGGCTTTTGCAAGACCTCTAGTCCAAGCAAATGCTTTCTTAGGAAGCATTTCTTTACTGAGAGGGTGGTTAAACACTAACAGGCTTCATAGAGGTGGTTGATGCCCCAAGCCTGTCAGTGTTTGAGAGGCATTTAGACAATGCCCTTAATAGCATGCTTTCTTTGACTTTTGGTCAGCCCTGAAGTGTTCAGGTAGTTGGACTAGATGATCGCTGTAGGTCCTTTCCAATTAAAGATATTCTATTGAATTAAACTTTGTATAAAGTAACATGTAAGCACTTGGCATAATTTACTACACACACAAATCCAAAACAAAACAAAGTGAAATGAAGTGATTTTCTTTTGTAGATATACGTACTTTAACTGTGTAATTTAAAATCCATTTTTAATCTCTTATGTTCTGGTCACACTCAACACTTGAACAAACCACATTTTGAATGCATATATTTAAGCAAAAGGTCAGTTACTATAAAGAAAGTCCTTAACCAAAGAGAAATAGAAACTGGTTTTCTTAACTTCCCTAACTAGAGCTCTAAAATTTTGTTGATTTAGGCCTAATTTGAAAAGTTAACTTTTTAGTCAGGAACACTAGGGCCTGCTGGCTCCAGGAAGTTTTAGTAGAGGTCAGAAGATTGCTGGAAACCTAATTTTTCACTTCTAATAAAAAAGGAAGTCTTGCCCTTTTCCTTGCAAAGACAGACTTTGAAGTGTTAGTAGGGAAACAAAGAATGTATCCATCAAAGGCTCTCATGGCGTAGTTACACAAAGCTTCCCAAGACAGTATGGAAGCTGACAGAGCCTGTTAATGTGCAAGTGGAAATTAGCTGAACTTTTCTTGCAAAGTCCAGCAAGGCAGAAAGGCTCAGAAGGTGCTGCCTAATCTAGGATTAAAGAGACCAGTTCCTTACTCCATGGCAAATTTTCCGGGTAACTTTGAATGTGTCAAACTTAGCTTCAGTTCTGCACCTGGAAATGAAGATAAATACTCTCAACTTCCCTTACTGTGACATGAAAATAAACACATTAAACCAGAAGGCATTCAAATAGCTTGGCAATAAAGTACAAGTACTGCAGACAAATAGGAAATAACAAAGTACTGCCCCATTCAGTGAGGAGATGCCCTTTTTCTTTTTGTTCCAAATCCTTCTTGCCTGCTGGGATCCTGTAATGCCTTCATGATCTTCCCTCAAACAAAAGGGAGGTTCACAGGGCAGGGGAAGCAGGGGAGGAAAAGTGCCTTATGCTTTCCCACCCAGCGCAAGTTTACATATAAAAGACACTAAAGCATCACCGCTCCCAACACTCAAGACATTTCTTAGACATTTAGCAGAAAGGCTCTTCTGCAAACAACTGAGAAAAGACACCTCATTCAGCTGCCTTGGACTGACCCTCGGAGACCCCATGTATTTCCTCTCGCTACATACAAAGCCACTGAAGACCACCTGAATAACTTGGGCATCCACAATCTCAGGAGGCTGCCCCATCCCAGGGCAGTGGGAAGGACTCTGTGAGCTCCCTGGCACTGAGACTGATCAGCAATACTTGAAGGGGAAAAACCTGCCCTGAATTTATCTCCAGAGGCAAACAGTAGGATATTTGCACTGAGAGAACCTTGTGAGGACTCTTCTCATGTGGAAAACATTTTATTTACTATGCTTTAACAAGACGGGATTTGATTTACAACTAAGGGTGCATTTTCCAGAGCTTCAAAGGAAAAGAATAAATAAATAAAATAAAAAAGGTGCATGTGTGCGGGATGAGAGACATCTACCATGGAAAATGTTGCCATAAAAAAAACCCTCCAGGTGGTAGCATTGGAAAATATTACAAACAAAATAGTAGAGAGCTGTACAGGGTTTTTTAACAGTTGTATGTAATAAAAAGAATGACAAACAGAATGAAATGTTCTTTAATTAAAACAAACTGATATCCCACCTGGAAAATCCCGGCCAGGCTCAAATTGTTCCTGAGTGACCCCAGGGCAGCCATGGGCTACAGCCAAGCCTGTAAGTCATTCAAACACCCTGTCCAGCTCTTCCCAAGTTCTCACTCCCGGGAATGGCAGGACCAGCTAAAGAGCCCTTTGTTTCCATTCAAACATATGTAGGGGTGGAAAAGCTGTTCAAAACATTAAAGAGAAACAACTGAGGACTGTTACTATTCCAAGAAACAAATTAAGAGCCAGAGTCTAAAATGCCCAGAGTGCTGACAGTGCCAGCTGAAGTCAGATGTCACTGGCAACACTCAGCATCCCTCAGCCCCTGGGAGGGGGACAACTGGTTCCATCAAACCTGAGGATTTAAAAATCACCGTCTCCTTCAGATGTATTTTTGGCATTATATCTTTACTTCTGACACTGATAATGTAGACACATTTTATAAAGAGAATAATAAATTAAAGTTTTCATAGCTAGCTCATTAAAAGGATGAAACACCTCCCAAATTCAGCTAATAGCTAGTGAGCCATCTTCCCTTTAAAACATTAACACTGACAAGTAATATAAGCAGGGCAAATTAAAAGTTATGTCAAAGTTAGTGCATTGTAGGGTTTTGTGTCAAATAAGCTAATAAAAACCATAATCTGGTGTAAAATCAATTCAGATCTCAAGCAACATATTAAACTTTCTACAGAACTATAAATAAAAGCTTGTACTTTAGACAAGTAAACTTTTATGTTCTCTTTCAGTTCTAGAACTTTTTTCTTCTGATTAAAAAATGTGTATTACTGGAATACTTTGCATTTTTGCATTAATTAAACAACGCATAAGGAGAACTTAATGTTTTCCTATTTCAGGCTGAGGTTTATTCAGGCATAATTCAGACTGCACCAGTAGACTTGGCTACAGTTTTCCTCACATTTTCACAAAGGCTGGCTGGCGACACATACATTATGAAAAGAAAACAAGAATAAGCAGATATCCATATGAGATAAATACATTCTACTCCCTCAAACTGAACTTGCAGACAATTAAATCCTGTCTTCCCTCTCCAAACGCTTCCCACTCCTTTGGTTCTGCCACTGGAGAGAACACAACATTTCTTGCGACTTCAGCCCCTGATTACATCCCACTATACCTCCACAAGCCACATACATACTTTGCTCTTTCTACCATATTCTTCAAGAAACAACTTCTACTTCAGAGACTAACCTGTTCCTAGATAATGCTTGTGGCCTCTATAGCTCCCAAGGCACTCCACTGTTCATTTGGGCCACCCAAAACCAAGATTCTGTCTGTTTCCAAGGAGGATGCTGCCCTTCACTACTTCCAAGTCACCTCTTTTCTCTAAAAGATATTCACCAGTCTTCAGTCTTTAACTTCCCGTTCTAAATTTCTCACAAACTGCTTCATGAAAGAGTTCTGTAAGCAACACAATGGCAATGAACACTTTGAACTCAGTAAACCTACTTAAGCACTGTATATGAATCTTGAAGTGTTACAAATACTGTATGTCCTTTGTACAGTACATTATATAGTGTATTTCTCCTCGTTGCATGCCATTCTCTGCTGGCTTCTCCAGAAGATCAAAACCAACTGCAAGCTCATTACCCTGAATGTGCATCCTCATTCTTGCTAAAGCATCTTGTCACATGGGCATCCTCTACACATGCTCTGGATCAAAGGCCCTGGGAACATCCCTGCCTCCTGTAGCACAACCCCATATTGCCAGCTCCAGGTCGGACACAAACATAACACGCCAATAATGATGATCATAATCTGTGGAGGCTTGAACATATTTCAATTTCAAAGGTCATCAATATGCACCTCAGGTTCCCAACTTTTTAATGAAAAGATAAGATTCCAGAAAAGGAACTTGTATTTCAGTGTTCATAATCCATAATTTATTTGGGGCTTGTTCTTTAAACTACACTAGACTTTAAAGACTAAGAAAACCCAAACCAAACAAAACAAGAAAAAAAAACAAAGCCAAACAGCAGAACACAACAAGCAACTGAACTCACTCCCCAAAAGGAACAATTAAATTCTTACCTATTGGGTTAAAAAATAAAAATCAACACTAATAAAACTGAGACACAGTCATTCACTTCACTACTACTTCTTGATTCCCAGGCAGCACAGTAACAATGCAAATGAAGCAGGAGTACTTTGTGATACTGATATAGAAAGACAAGAGCACATCTTTGCATTCTGACTCATACTCCACATGAAACAATAGCAGTAAAGTATCACATGTGATATTATCTCCACTTAACAAAAGAAGTTGGGAAATTAATTTAGGTATTTATGAAGTGTCAACCAGACCAGTATATTTTGCACATAAGTGAGATACATGCTTAAGTACTTTAAAGAAGGTTGGAGAACAACCAAAGGACTTTTCATTTGTTTGCTAGGAAAGTTTAGCCCCCTTTGGTTACTGATGGCTGCTACATTGCAATGCACCTGATTGCCTCTTACAGCTGATACCGCTTCGAATGTTTTATCATCATTACCAGTGGGGAAAAATGGATATGCATATTATGGCTGGGCTATAATTCAGCAGTATCAAATAATGACTGTAAATAAATTACTTTTAAATGTTTACATGGGTATAAAAAAATATTGGTAATACTTTTAAATCAACACTGTATTTATGGCAATGATAGAGTTCTATTGTTGACACAAGAGACTTTACATTAGAAAAGACCAGTGTAATAGTCAAGCCTTCCTTTTAATTCCATTATTCCTGCAAAACCATTTTTCTAATCAGACAAATGCAATGACCACAACACTACCAGAAAGCACTAATTTTAGAATACTGAGTGTAGTTTCTGGAAATAAAAAAATTAAATTTCAATCTTAAAAGGAAAGCTAAGCTCTTCAACTGCTAAAATAGTGAGAAGAGCAATCAAGAAAAGGCAACAAATCAAACAGAATACTGATGATATGCACATGCTGCTTTAAAGTAGAAAAGAACTAAAATAACACGGAAGTAATTATTTGGTAACAAACTCTAAATTCCAGCAACTGAAACACAACATAAAAGAAATATAAATATGTAAAACAAATAAATTTGCATGGTCATTACAACCCATGTAAGCTTTAAATATTTAAAAATACTTTAAATACTTTAAAATAAGTTCTACAAGACAAAATTAGGGATTATGTAGAGCAAGAAGTACTCACTTGCAAATCTGGCTTGTGTGCAATCCCACCTCCAGCCACGTGATTTCCTGAATGATCTCTGAGCAAACTTCAGAATTTATCAAATGCCTTTCCCCCAAAACTAAAATGGGAGTGATACTGACCTTCCCATAAACATTAAAAGAAGGAAATCCAAGTATCTTGATGGAAAAACTACTGCAACTTCAATCTGTTCTTTAATGCTGACACTGCAAGAGGCTTGGGGTTAATACTCATTTGTTTTAAAAAAGAAAGACAAAACAAATTGACACCACAAACAAGTAATCCCAAACAAAGCACAGGAAAAGTACAATTTTATACGAGGAAAAAATGTTGAGAAAAAAAGAACTTTAGAATTACTGATGGGAAGCACACTGACATTTATAGCTCCTTGTAAATATCAATATTGTATATTTAGAAAGGAACAAATTTTACTTGAACTCCTATTTAATTCATCATATAAAACCAAGAGTGAAAAAGTTCCTTCCTAATCACTTACCTTTTCAAATTCTGAAACCAGGTTTAACTGGGAGACTCAACTTGCTGAAAGTACATCTTTATTAAATTTATTTTTATTTTTTAAATGTGAAAGGATACGAGGAGTTCCTTCTGTCCTACACACCAGGTAGAGACATGCAGCAATTACATGGGTCATCTTTCTCCCCCGGGTTAGGTGTTTGCTCACAGCCATCTTGAAAAAATTAAAAGCTGTATCCAGACAATGTTGATTGAGTTGAAGCTGGTTTCCCAAGTGGTGAATTTGACGTTTCCCTAGAAAAATTAACAAGGAAACAAAACAAACAAACAAGAGGCTTAACAACTTTATAGTTAATGTGCTTTGGGGTTGTTTTGTTTGTTTGGGGTTTTTTGTGAGGTGGATTTTTTTGGGGTTTTTTTTAGACAAAATTGAGGGTGCATATTTTGGATTTCATCTCTATGTGAAATACAATAAGCTCTCAAGTTTCAGGAACTATATACACTCAACTACTGAGGACAAAGAAATGCCTCGTTTTGGACTGCTAGAATTGAAATACATGCAATCAATGAGCCCTGGAAAACAAAGCTACAAACATCAGCCCCAGAAAGGATCTAGAACATAGTTAAGACTTCACAGACAAAAGATGATGCCCACTTCCCTTAATATCGATTGACAATTCGCACTGTACATCAGTACAGCTGAAAACAGGACTGAACTGAAAACAGCAGGTCATGGCGTGCTTGACCCTGACATGCAGAGGAGACATTTTGCTGCAGCTCTCCAAAAAGTGATGAAGCCTGCAGTTCCTCTAGCCACAGCCGAAGCCCACAAGGAAAGGAGCTCTGCTTGGAATTTGCCCATGATCACCACTGATGGAAGGTACTTCCTCTGAAGCCTATCACACCCAGGACTCCATTTCAGGCTTGGCTGCCAGACTGCTGAGATTAGACTGCAGCTTCAGAAAAACAAATGTGCCTTCACCCTTAAATGAAACAATAAAAAGAGTGTGTTTTGGATGATTCATGGCAGGAAGTGGTACAGCTGCTGGGACAGACGTGGGAAATAAGGTCCAGTGCATCCTCACAGCTTCAGCTTCGGAAGAGTGCGCCGAAAAGACAGCTTAAGAAAAAGCTGGCGGAAGTCATGAGGAAAACAGAGTACTGGAGTTCCTCAGCATACGGGGTCAGATGGCACATCAAGAAAAATCCTTTAATTCAATGTGCTGGGCAGATGTTTCCAGTACGTGTATTTACAGGAAGCGTTCATCTGTTCCCTTCAGAGATGTCTTGAGTAGCTTTGCTGAAGGAGGCACAATACCTGCCCTGCACCTCAGCCACCACCACTCACAGAAAGTGATGGTGACCACACGATGCTTACCAGATCAACACTGGCACCTGCACAGACATCTTAATTTACACAAATCCCTACATCATCATCACTAACAACACAGTAAAAATGCTTCACCTCTGAACAACTTCCTGCCAAAGATGCTGTTTCAATTCAGCTTTAATAAAAAGTGACTCGAGACATTCAGCCACAGTCACCAAGACTCCAGCCAAACAGAAGCTGCCACAAAGCAACAGCTTCCTCTTTCTGCCTATGTGGCAATTAGTGTCCTCATCAATGAAATCTCCTTTAAGGCACGGTGGTCAACCAGGTATAACATTTGGATGAAGAAGTAACCACAGAGGAAGGATACATCACCTTCCACAGGAGGTGTGCATACAATAAGCTACTTAAGAGTAATCCAAAGCCCATTATGCGAATGTTTTTTCCACTGTTATCAGCAGGTCCTGGACTGGTACACACCAGCCTCAAATACAAATACCACACCTTCCCAAAACTAAGCTACTAACTAGCACTTGCCCTCCCCTGATTTTTATTTCACACTCCACAACCTGTGTACTGAAGAGGGATCACAATTTTATGTTCCCAAGAAAGAATCAATTTATACTCATATGTGGACAAAACATACATGTACTTGGCATTGAGTATTACAACTCATTTTTGCAGTGGCAGCAAAGCAGCTTCCCTGATCAACCCCTCCCAAAACAAGTCCACTCTATAGGCCAGCATGGATCAGCAAGGCTATGGAAAGCTGCCTCTTCCTATCACCTGAGCTTCCTATTTTATCTGGTTGCATTTGCCATGCGTGGCTGCTGAGATGAAGACACAAAGAACCATCATCTGTAGAGATTTTAGGCACTACATATGTACTACATACATTATGCAGACATACAGCCATTTAAAAATAATTTAAAAAAAAGAGATAGACATGCCCATGGCCATGAACCTCCCTCAGCTGCAGGCAGATTCAAACTGGAATCACTGCAGCAGCACAGGCACAGCATTCCCTTTAGGTAAATTGGTGCAGTTCAGTGTCCTCAAAGTCACAAAGGCAGCTGGTAACAAACAATTTCAGTGGTTTTAAGTGTCAGCTGAATTTTGCTTTTAAGAAAAGCTTTTGTAAAAACATGAAGACAACAGGGGCTGCAATGCCAAGGAAGAGCCACATTCACCCCTGAATGCTTCTTGTGCTAATGGCGGAATGGTGGTATGCAAGGCCCAGCTGCCTCCACAGGACACCAAGAGAGAAGAGGTGATAAGGAGGCCTCCCATGCCATGACAGCAGCTGATGTGGTCCAGAGCACACACCAGAGAACAGCCCAAATGAATGGAGATGCAGAGTAAAAACAGGACAAGCAACCATGAGACTTCTCTCCCAGCACTCCCCAGGCCCATTCCCATTACAATGTAATTCTTCTCCCAAGAATACCATTCTCATTCAGGACTCCAAACCTCAGAAGGCACTTGAGAAACAAAGAATATACTAGAAGAAGGAGGGGGGAACTCTCCACGCAGCATCAATATTCTTAAAATGCAATTACTTTAGGGGTGGCCAGTCACTGTCTACTGACAAATACCAAAGAGATCTAAAAGCACACAAAGGTACTCGTTCACTTAGTAAATCTATTTCTTTGACAGTCTTACTCAACCTCCAGCAGACCAGTGAAGGCTTTAATTCTGTGTGCTAGTACTCTCTCAAGCTGCTTTGTAGCATTATATCAGTCATGCAGTTTGTGGAAAAATTAGACCACTGTTACATCCCCAAAATGAACAGCTTAACACAGGACAAGAAGTGCCTTAGAAATTATGTGCATCTTGATGACTAAATTGGGTTTGTCCTTACCTGTTACATGAAAAAGAAATGTACTGCTTATAGCATCATCTGAGATAAATATTTATATTCTGTAACCAGTCTCCCATTTACCAAAGATAGATCAAAAGCTTTGTTGTCCCCCAACACCCCTTGAATTTAGCACAACAGCAAAATTCTATTTTCTGGTATCTTAGGCAACACAAAAGACAACCTGGAAAAGTTAGTACCAGCAATCGTGCTTCTAGATTTTTCCACAGGAGCACAAAATACCATGTAGTCCCTTCACAGATTCAAGAAGCATCTCCATTCAAAAAAGTAGCTCCAAGAAAAGGCAGGTATCAGCTAAATGGCTCTTGCCTCAGTTCTGCAGTACAGTACCAAACTGTTGAACAGTGCCCTCATCCCAGTCAGATAACAGCCAAACTTAATGTTGTGACTTCCAACCTTTTCTGCCAATCTCACCAATGACATTTACAGAGATGAAAACTACATCTCCGTAATATTTTAACTATAAATACAGCAATTTAATCTGTTGATATCTTAAGAGCAGATGTTCATACCTAGAGAAACTGGGCATAAGAAAATAACTGATCAAAATAAAATTCTCTATCCAATGTTCCAGATACTGTTAACAAAGATAAACATGAGTAGAGATCAAATACCTATTCATATTGCCAGTTCTCAACATGAAAAGCCCTCATGACTGTGCAGTGGCAGCCACAAAACTTGCTAAGCATTCAGACACCTTCTTATATGAGTTACTGCTCCCCAAGTGATGTGGTCAGTGCAGGGGTGAGCTGCAAGCACAGGGCCAGGAAGATGAGCAATTCCCTCCAGCAAACTTACAGTACTACTGCATTATGCCTGCCAGCCCTTGAACATACTCCCACTGCTCCTCGCTAGCTGAGTGGCATTTTATAACCTTCCATTTGCTGTTTATCTCCTGACAGTCTCTATCATTTGATCAAGACTACCAGTGTGGCTTCTATCAGCCCTAATGGCTGGCTAATGCCCTTTCTGCCAGTTTGACCATATGGTCCCAGTGGGCGGTGAGCTGGTCCAGCTATCTGCAAGGATGCAACAAACCTTCCAATCTCAGCCAAAACAGTGGGAATATCCAACATTACAATGCAATTTATTAGCAATCTGCTCAGCTCTGTATTCACCAGATTACATTCCAGTGCTACAACCTCGAACTAATTGAACTGCTCCACTGGATAGAAAAGAACTGCCACACCTTTAAACCCTGCTGCACTCTGCATTATAAAACAAAACTCAAGACAACAGCTTCCTGACTTTCTTATCCATTTTATCGAGTAAAATGTTTTGGGTTTTTTAAAAAAGTTTGAGTGGAACACTATTCTAAAAACTTGCAGCTATTATCTCAGTACTGTAAAGGAATATCATCCTACGAACAGTCAGAAATAAGTATGCATTGTTTTCTAAACTGCTAGGCAAGAGTACAAGATATAAGACAAAATACACAGGGATAAAAACAAGTCTCTTAGTAGGCACATCTTTTATTAGTAACTTGCAATAAGAGTTGCCTCTTTTGGGCCCTACAGGTTTTTTGACAGATTCCAGGATTCTTTTTTTAAACCAAAGGCAATAGAGCCGCCTTTAAGGTCAACGCTTACGCTTCATGTTGCCCTTGAAATTTAGTGATGGCATTAAAGCAGTGTCTAGGTATCTTAGGGAAACGGACAAGGAACTGTGTCTTTCTAAAAAAGCAGCACGAACTCATAAACAAGGTTACAAAAATCTTCCCTCACCAGCAAAAGAATAAAATAATTCTTCTTTAAAGAGCAAAATAAGTCCAAAAACTACAGAAATTTTGTGACATAGAGGACACATACTAGACAGTTCC
>JANHGB010020942.1:0-21612 GCA_026283785.1 Coracopsis vasa | reverse complement strand
ATCTTTCAATTACCACTTCATGTTAAAAAAAAAAAAAAGGAAAAATACTAAAACAAACCAACACCAATCAAAAGCTCCAGCATTCACGTGAGCTCTCCAACAACCACTACCAGAGCTCTTAAAGATTTACTGCAACTGTTTCTGGACCTGACCTATAAGCTTGATCCAGACACAAATATTAATATCCTTTCAAAACATACCTGCCTGTCAAAAACTGTGACATTTAGAGAGGATATCTTAACTTTCTATACTGCTCACATCTTTCCAAACAGTACAGCACTACTACAAATCAGCAAGAAAAAATGAACAGGAAATTATGCACATGCTAGCTAATGCCTACACGACAGCAAGTAACGATATGAGCCAGAAAGTAAATACATACACATGTATGTGTATTTGAATGTGTATATTCGGCAGAATAATAAAGTAAAAAGAAAAAAGTGTATTTACCTTATTCATTTGATTAAAATCAACTTGATTAGAAAATTCACTTTATTAAAATCAACAAATACAACAAAAATTGCTATTACCCATGAAAAATTGTTTATGAAGTAATTCATATTACATCATGCTGTTTTCATTAAGAAACAGCACTCCTGCTCAAAGAGAACTCCAGTACAATATTAAAAAGATAGCCAACCTCTAACTCTGCTGTTTTCAATTCAAGCAATTAGAAAACATGAAAAATTAGCTTTTGATTTTCAATTTTTAAAATATTTTCAAAGAAAACTTTCAGCAAAAGCAAGAACATGAGCTGCTTCTCAGCACTACCCAGACTGCACATGTAACTTTAGTTTACCAAGAAATACTCTTAAACTACTTGGTTGCAACAGTGGAACAGAAATGTAATAGTTAATATGCAAAACGGTAGGTGCATACTAATGAAATTAGTAGAACATTTGTCACCATAATGACTAACTCATTTAAATTCTTTTACAAGGGGGCAGATTTTGGCCATGGTTGGATCTTCACATACACAGATGCCCTCTTGACACAGCTGTAGATCACCTCTAACACTAGTCAAGACTGAATTCACACACTGAAAAACATTACAAGACCAGACTATAGCCTCCAGCTCTTCTCATATGTTCCAGTGTTCAATCATTATGGTGAATCTTACCCTGATAGATCTAAATATTAAAAATATCATTACTGAAATATGTTCAGATTTACAGCTATCATAAATGCTCCCTGCAAAACAGTTCCTGAAAAACCATTCTGAAAAATAGCTTGGATGTCCTTAATAAGAAGAAAGGAATATATAAACCAAGGTTTTGGAGGCTGCTTTAGTACCAACCAGTTATAAAGAAGTTAGGTCAACTGTGAAAAACCATACCTTCTGTTCCGACTTTGTCCTTATGTTTGACCAAGTCATCATTGTTTCTTCAAATTTTCTCTCACTGAGGAGGCTACATGGTGTATTTGTACTCCTTAGGCTTCCACAATTTCCACAAATCAAAACTCATGCTGAGAAGCCACTCCATATAGAGCAAGGGGAACTCAATTTGCCTGTGGTTTTCTGAATAGCTTCAGCTTCATAAATGTAATCAGCACACCGTTTCCAGCCTTTGTTTTGAACTTATGCATAAATCCTATGCGTAATTTTATAATCTTCCAATAATGCATTTCTCTTATACCTGGCCACTCTGGAAACTCCGCTAAAATGTAGCTAAAATAAACTTTGCTATAGCCCTGTTATTGTTTACAGAGTTCACCATCATTTCCAGCATGAATATTTTTGCTTTGTAAGCACTGTATTAGCAGTATTAAGAGTTGTTAAAAAGCTGCTGTCTCAAAAGGCATCAGAAAATTGCTTACAAATAGGACAAGGGGTAATGGGTTTAAACTTAAATAGGGAATGTTCAGGTTAGATATAAGGTAGAAGTTCTCTACTGTTAGGGTGGTGAGGCAGGTTGCTCAAAGAAGTGGTAAATGCTCTTTCCCTGGCAGTGTTCAAAGCCAGGCTGGACAGAGCCTTGGGCAGCATGGTTTAGTGTGAGGTGTCCCTGCCCATGGCAGGGGGATTGGAACTGGATGATCTTAAGGTCCTTTCCAAGCCTAACCATTCTATGACTCTACAAATTTTTTAGTTGTTATTGTATACACATGATCCTCTACTCATAAGAGCACAAAGAAGCAAAAGCAGGGAAAATATTTAATAAAAAAATAAAAACCATCCAGCATGGTTCTGAATCATGAGAATTGTGGTAACGCTCTACAACTTCCAGCCTCTTCAGAAAGGATACACAGTCCTTTGTTTATAAAAAGTGGAAAACATTGAACTACCCATCAAGGTGATTGATAGAAAAAAAGGCTAGGGAAGTTTTAGTCAGGGTGGATTTTAAGGTGAGAAGGGGGAAGCCACTATCATCAAATCTCAAACCAGCACCTTACTAGTAAGTACAGACATTTAACCCATGCTGAAATAACTAGTGGTCCTGCCCCCAAAAAGCACAAAACTTCAGATAAATCATGCTCTGTCAGCACGAGCACCACCTGCAGCCAAATGATCCCTGAAAGTATTTTCACAGGTTTCTGCCACATTTAAACATACTTTCTGAACATCTATTGGGCAAGAGTTAGCACAAACCCTGTATTCAGTAAAAAGCAGTTGAGAGAACAACCAAGTCAAAGGTTTATGGAAGGAAGAAAAGCTATCTATCTGTTTTACCACGTAGCAGTCATGAGTTACTTTATGGGATATATGAAACCTAGTAAATCGCATTCACATCAAAAAGAACCTACATCCAGCACTGACTGCAATCCCTTGCTATTGCTGCAAACCTGAGAGTCTGACCTTCCACATTACATTTAATAGGAGACAGAAAGAGTAAGAGCCATATATAGTAGAGAATAATCTATGAAACCTTTTAAAAATAAATATTTGCAAGTCCTAAAGAAAACTCTAAGAAATAAGCGGTATATGAAAAATTGTTTATGAGCTCAAATGCACAAAAATTGTCTTTTTTCATATACTTATAAATTAATCCCTTTGCAGAAAGAAAAGGAAGACTAGGCAAGCATACATCACACAACACAGAATTCCAACAATTACTTATTTTTTATTTCCACATATAAATTTGAAAATGCAGTTGCCAGCTTTTTGGTGTCTACTGTAATTTTCCTGCAGACACTAGTCTCCCGACAATTTATGATAAGACATAATACAGTATATATGAAGTGGTTTCACTATTTAGCCCTTATGTGACATCCACAATTTGCTTATCGATCCCTTTCATGGAAAATGACAGTTTTCTACTAAAAAAAATGCAATGATAAAATTGATAAAGCATAGATTAATAGATTAAAACCCAGTCTTAGACACACTCTTGCATCCATTCAACTTCAGCTACATTAATCTTTTGAGGTTTGTGCCTGTCAATCTACACAAAGTAGCAAATACAAGTTTGTTTTTCAGTACAGGAATGTTATCCCTGCATATTTATTTCAAATGCTGAACCTACCCAGAATTAACTGCAGTCTATCCAGTGACGGCTGAAATTCACATTGGAACTTTGCATTCTTTATTATCAAGGACACTGCTCACAGGCTTGTGCTTAAATATATGCTGATAAAGAATGCCATTAAGGAATTACTGGGGAGATTTGCAGTAATGCAGTCTAAATGTTGCACAAGAATATTAAACTGGTCAAAAAATCTTGCAGTGGAAGACTTTTTATCCAAAAACATTGGTTCAACAATAATAAAACTTTTCCATGAAAATCCATTAACTGTTAAAGTCCTATCAGAAACAAAACAGGTTTCTGCTTTCTGGCTTTCTACAAGCCCAGACTCCACAATTCCTCATTCCATTGTGCTTCTGGATTGACTGAACTATTCCTCAAGGAGCAATCCCTTCCCAAGAGTCAACCACATGGGGAGGTAGGCAGCAGAAAGCAACCAAAAACCATGTTTACACAGAAACACACACACAGAGTAACCTATTTAGCTCTAAAATACTTCTGTTGCCCTGTTCCACATATTGCTGTTCTCATACTTTTTTACAGGGATGGCTGAAGTTTCTCTTTAATAACTGTTAGACCACAGACACATTTTTGGACAGCTCACAGTTTTCAAACTAGGTGAAAATTCTTTTTTCAATTTAAAATGTTCTGCATAAAATTCAAACAAACTAAATTTGATAGTGCTTTTTAATCCTTCTTGGGAATTTCTATGCAGCTTTGTCTTCTTTCCTCCACCTGTACTGTGTCTGTTGCGATGCATTAAGACTAGAGACTCATATCATATGACAACAGAGGAAAGTATGTCACTTTACACAAAGCAGAAGTCATCTAGACATCCACAGAGAAGACTGAAAGTATGTCAAGAGATGTCAACTCTTAGTGAGGCACCACAATTAAATTTCTGAATAAAGGTAATATTCCTTGCCAATAATTTCTTACTGAAGGTATTTTTCCTATTAAGTAAGAAACTTTTTTTGTGTTTCTTTACTAGCTCTATTTTTTCAAGTAAAACAATAGTATCACATAGTAGAGGAATATGCGATATTTCAGTCTGTATGGCAACAGGATGAAGAGTTTTATAGTTTGTATTAAAAAGAAGATTAAAAAGAAAAATACTCACAGATCAGTTATCAGTAGTTACCAAATATTCTGCTGCTTTTCTAGCTCTTAAAATAGCTGGCTGAACAATGAGCTACCATTAATATTGAAGCTCTCCTACAGGGAATGCAATCTACTGACTGTTAAAAACAGGTGACCACTAGTGTAGTTTCTTCTTAAACCAGCATATTAATGGATACACTCCACATGTTAATGTATAAAGTTTGATCTTTACACCTTACCATTGCTGATACAGGACATACCATTTTATTGCATACCTTATACATTTACATAGTTCATAGTCTCTGATCTACTCAAGATAGAAAATCTTATTAATTTTATTATGGATGCGCCCCAGTGTTCCAGCATCATGGTGCCAGATGTCGCACAAACTAAGGGGTTAAGTAGTAAATTGTCAGTTATCTTAAACCCGGCTCTTCAGACTCCGCTGACTGAACAGAATGATCCAAGTTACTGGGATAATAAAAGAGAACACGTATCCATTTATTCTGTTGACCACTTCCCTTTTAGGTTGCTTTTTCACCAGCCAGAAAAGCAACATGATCACGTATAAGACTTTGATCCCAAAGAACTGGTAATTCCAAATGTATTTAACCCGGTGCTTGTGGCAGTCCTTGGAACAGCATCACCGTTTGTTTTGTAGGTCCACAGGGAGTGGATGCTGAGTGACATGTTGACTTAAAGTCGTTAATAAGATGCTGGTCTGTTTTTATCTGTCTGAAATGAACAGAGCACATCCTGAAAATAATGAAATTACGATGATAACTAAAAATAAGACCTTATCAGAAACATAGTTTGAAACTCCAGTGAGCTTTGAGCCTTCAAAGAACCCCAACCAGTAAGAGGTAGTATCAAAATGCTATGCTCAATATGCAGAAAAAAAATCCTACAGCTCCATGAAGACTGCCACGCTGTAGAACAATATGGTTTTCAAATTGCAGAAACTGTGTGATTCAACTTCTCAATAATTCAGATGAAGAGTTAGGGAAAAAAACACCTATGAAAATATCAAGTCCAGTAGTGCCACAATTTTCCCTTAGGAATTTACAGCAGATATGTAACTCTTACCACATTTATCCTTCCATAGTACAATGGTATATTATCAGCAATGCTCCTGGCTAAATTCAAACCAAGGTAAAGATCTCCTGAAGATTACTTTAGAACATACCTCTGTGAGGATTTACTAGCAGATATTCACAAGAGAAGACATTCATTATTAATTGTGAGGTTCCAAAAATATTTATTTAGCAGCCTAAGGTGAGGACAAAGAAAACAAACACATGACACTGAACATTAATTAATCTAAATTGCCAGTTCAGTAGTTTTTATTTTTCTCCAAATACGTGGGCTTTCCCACTACTATTATCCACACTAACCACTTAATTGTTCCTCTGAAACTTCTTCCAGCTTTCTTATATATCAAATTAGTGGTGGACTGCTGAGACAGAGCTGCTAAAGAACCCTTCCTCCCTCTCACTGTACTTGAAGATAAACCAGCTGTTCTGGCTCCCATTTGCTCTTCAGTGCATCTCCATGAGATCCTCCCAAGCAGATCCATAAGCAAGTCAAAACCTGCTGTACTGGTCTAGGATTATAATTCTGCAACTCTTTTACTCTTTCAGGTACAAATCTGTACCTGAAAATATCTCTAAAACGAGGTTTTGCCTTTCTTACTGATATTCCCACTGTCCCAGTTCTCACCACTCCTTGAGTCAAGAACTGAAATGAGGTGTATTTAAAAAATCTTGTCTTACATTTTCAGAAAAGTGACCATTTCTTATGTTTTCTTACTTTCTACTGCTATTTTAGCATTGGTTCCAGCCCTGAGATGCGAGTTTGGCTCACAGCTCTTCCCTTCTCTTGAAAGGTGAAGAACATGTAAGTAATGTGCCTCTCCTGACACTTTAGAAAGGTCTTTAGACAACTATTACAGATGTAAGTACCTACCCTGTCAAGTAGAAGTGCTACATGCAAATAATTCTGTTAATGCAAATTTATGGTTGAGATTTTCAGTAAGTCACAGTGAGGGAAGCCTACATTTTGCCTCTTACAGCAACTCTAATAAAGTGCATTTAAGTGTATGAAAGAAAACACAAAAGGAAAACACAAAAAGCATTGCAGAAAACCATGTGCAGGCTGACTCCAAAACGTGAAATTAGTGAGATCTGTTCCACTGATTTCCAGCAGCGTTTGGGTCATGGCTAGATATTAAGTTCCCTCTTTTTTTTTTTTTCTTCAATACAAAAGAAATACTGTTCCCTGAACTTATCCATGTTTCTGCTGGCCATATCCTCAACTTCCTTACCTGCTTCCTTACATCCCTCCATGCTCCTTCACATAAGACATAAAAACATGTTCTGGAAATGTCAGAAGTTACAGGACTATTCTGAGTCTTTCCTGTAACAACAGCCTCCTGCTAAAAACTGTGAGGGTCCTACTGCATTTAGGATCATTACACTTTCCAAAGCAGGACAAACATGGAAGGAGACAGAGCAGATAGACAGGCAACCCCACTAATGAAGATAGTGTTGTGAGAAACTATTAAAATATACATATTTCAAACCAGTGACACCATTATAATCTGAAACCCTATCAAGCATTTTATTAAAATGTGGAGGTAAGAAATATTTTAAAATACACATTTTGTCAAAGCAATTTGTTTTTTCAAATATGTGGACACTTAACATCAAGTATTCAGCTGTCATCTCTTAAAACTGTTATTCAGAAAGTATAAATGATTTTAACTCCACTGATGTTAATGGATTTACAGAGGCTAGAGATAGAAAAAGTGAGGTTTGGATGATGTAATGATAGAAAAAGCAAGTGATAATGATCTCGGCTGTATCACCTCCACACACCTTGTTGCTCATAAACAGAGAAGTGTAACCTGACCAAACTCTCCCAAGGAAAATCTGTCTCTGTGCTATGTAAAATCATGAATGCTTCAATCCCAAGGCAAACTATTCTGAGAATTTTAAAATACCAGACAAGAAAGGCTTATAAAAGACAAATTGTGCTCTTGTGCTTAAGTCATAAGCTTGGGAGTCATGAGTCTGGGTTTTGTTCCTGGCTTTCTCCCAATTTCCCTATGGCCTCAAGCAAAGTGTACTAGCAGCAATGGCACTAAAAGGCCACAAATCCACTTTTGAGCGTAGCTGTGGGAAATAGTTCAGAGTTCCCAAAAGATTAAAAATAACATGCAAAGATGACACTAAAATAGATCAACTAAGCAGGATGGCTTATTGGTAAAATTCAATTAATGTGTTAAGCTTATGACTGGTAACGCAAGAATGAATCTACACATTACAGAGCAAAAGTGGTGCACTTAAAATTAGGCCTACATCAGCTAAATAATAAGGGGACTGTTTATTCCACCAACAGTTCCTGTGTAGAGTTTTAGAAATCAGAACTCCATTAATCAAAATAGCAGGTGGAAATCACTGGAGTCCAAACTTTGCTTAAGGTTGTTCAGTGACAATGTCATCTGAACACCTTTGTCTCTCCGTTAGAATTCCTCAATCAGTATTAACATGAAACACCTCAATGTAAGTAGATGAGAAACTCAGGTAACATCACCTCTTTAGAGAATAAGTATCTAACAGTATTAATCTTACTGACATGTGTATCTTTTCCAGAGTGGGTCTGACTGCTTTGCCTATACTCCAGCCTGTCTGGATACAGACCAGCTTCTGTCCAGAAGCCTTGTGGATGCATCAACACTGTACTACACCTAGCTACAATATCCTCTGCCAGCTCATTAACCAAGGCACCACACCACACTAGCTCCATGGCTCCCAGATGCAAACCGGCTTGCCTCTGGCCATCTCAAAAGTTGTCTGAACATGCAACTGTCTCCATTCACTTGTGTAATCAAACACAACATTAGTTCTCTAACTTAAGAGTTCTTTGAATTCTGTATACGTGCCAAAGAATAACTGGTTATGATAACACAGGGAGAAAGTCTCACCTTGCCATACAGCCAGTATTTCTAACGCAAAATTGTAATTGTGTAACGATATGCACTCAAATAGGAAAAAGGGAAATATTTCATGAAAACTGTGTAAGGGGCTCAAATGTAAGCACCATTATATAATAAAATGGCCTCAAAATATGAGGTATTTTCTTGCTTATCCAGCAATCAGCATATATTAGCTTTTGACATTTGAAAAGCCATTGTTCCCAACTAATAACATGAGAGCAGAACAAACCTTGAAAGCATCTTGAAGTAATGGAAAATTTAATAAGAAAATGGATAATAAGGTACTTTTAGTCTAGCAAAAAATGTGATCAGATTAATAATAAATGACCAGCACTACTCAGCATGATGTAGAAACCCATGAAATGTTACAAAGCTAAGTCTCACGCTAGTGAAATGCTGGCTGGTAACACTGACAGAGTCAGTACGTGTGAAAGAAATCTTCCCTTGAGGATGTCCAATGGGTATATTCTCAACCACAACACTGTTCAGATTAGAAGAGGGTACTCATTTTTGCAGGCTTCCTAGTGGTTCAATGACTTCATTTAATGGCACTCTCTAATAGTGCCTGCACTTACAAGCCCAGTCAGTGGCACAGCTGCCTCGATTACAGCTCAATCCCTCTGGACAGTGATGCCTGGGTGGAAGGACACAAGTATCCATAACTCCAGCTGTTCTCGGTGGGAGATGAGGTTATTTGCTCCCACAGAAGAGGTACTCAACACTTAGCACAGCCAGACTGGTATGCCTCTGATAGTTTATTATTTTTTAAAGCCACAGAGATTACCCCTTAAACACCAGCATAATTTATTGCTTTTTCTTTTAGAGGACGAGAATTGAATGTGAATGGACTGCCTTGGAAATTACCCTTCTGCATAGATAGTTGGGATTCACTGTCAGGCATGCTTTTGTCATTCAGAGAAAAGACTACATGCCAAGATGAAGGTTTGCCTCCCAAGAGATTAGGATTTCTTCTTCCTACTGCAGTGAGTATGTTGTAATTTTTTAGCCAATTCCAGTTACTGAAAATTGAACAAATGGGTTGACAACTGTAACATACCAAGAAAGCAATGAACTCATGGCTCTTCTAGTGCAAATTAAAAAGCGCTTCCATCTATCAGCAGAAAGAAAACAGAACTCTTCCCTGACGTAAAACTACCCCTTTCCTGTACATAGATGGTCAGTTCCAGCATTTTGGGGACACTTGTTTATTTCCTGTTCTCCAGAAAACCCTTAAGAGACTGACTCCTGTCTTCTCCAAGAGCCTGTGTCCAAAAGCAACAACATGAGGGTGAATCCCCAGCAAAGCATGCAGTGAGTGCAGGTGTTGATATTTGCAAGTCTCATTCTGCAGAAGAGCTAATCCTGTCAGGATCAACTCTAATCTGTCAACACCTGAAAATCATCTTTCCAAAAGACAATCCATAGTTACTACATTCCTCCTCAAACAGAAAGAGAATTTTGTCTTTGCAATGAATTCTAGCACCTCTAAACCACTTTGCAAACAGTGCAGAATTAAAAAGAAATGTGTTCTCCAAATTATGAGCCCACCCAAATACACAGAACTTGCTTACTGAAATGTTAATATGCCCATAGTCACTTGTGGACAATATAAAAAATGGAATTATGGTACTGCATGCAGAAACATGAAGAAGCACCAAGTAGAAAAACAGCCTGAACTAGGACTCCAGAGACTTTCTGTAGGGCCTAAAGCAAAACTTTTGCATGCTTCCTTTTCTGATTCCATCGCCTGTTTTGATTTGTAAGCACCAGAGGCAAGGTGTATCTCAGATACACATCATAGTCCAGAGCCAACCTCAGCTGCAAAGTGTTTCAAATGATCTTTAAAAGTGCAAACTCAGCACCAGATTTGTGGCATTAATTACTGTGGTTTCTCAAGAGATTAATAGGCAGAGAGAAACTCCAACAGTATTGGAGCACTCCAGCATGTCTGGCATGTGCACCAACTATAGCTGAGCCTAGAAATCTAACCGCAGTCTAGAAATCTCACAGAAAACTGAGATTCACATGGCCAGTTAGGCCAAAGGAACCAAATATGTAGGAAAGCTAACTAATAAATAATGAAAGTATTACCTATACAGGGAAAACGCCAGAATCTCTGCTGCTCACTAAGATCTCAGATTGACACTCTTGTGGCCACAATGCTCTGCAGAAACAGTTCTTCAGCTTCCAGTGCAAGTAAGTATCACATACTGGCTGAACTCTGAAACCTGGAACCTTTCATGGATATAAAAATGCAAAGAAACTATTGACATCAGTTTCTCCCACACTCTAGATGATCCAGGGGCTATACTTAGTATTGTTCTCCAGCCATCATGCAATATGGTTCTTTTAAAAACGCCGGGTGTGTAGAAAATGTCAGCGGATCAGAGTGGATGCAGTCTTAGTACCTGCCCCACACCAAAACAAGCAACAGGATGCATGTACCTACTTGAAGGGGACTCAGTAACATGCTGGTGTGACTGTTCCACACTGCAGATAAGAACAGGGCTTCAGGCACCCTGTATTACTGCTGTGCAAGGAGGCACACACCACACCTCAGCTGCACAGTCTGGAGTCATCAGTGCATTCAACTTACTACAGTTGTACAGATTAGCAGATGCAACTGGTTATAATTAAAATCTAAACGCATTTATCTTCATGATGTCTACTTAACTCATGAAAAAAACATAGAGAAATGACAGGCTTCATCACTTAATTTAAATAAACTTTGGCACTTTGTGGTTACTTACTGGCACAACTCAGTCAGCTTTGGCTTGGCTTTCATCAAACCACTATGATTAAATTATACATTAGTAACACAACTTAAAGCCATTCATGGCATCTAACATTCTTCAAAATACTTCAAGTCATTTGTGACATTTGAATGAAGTTTGGATTTAGGCTACTGTCATTCATACATCTAATTTGTCATTGTAAATTCAGACTTGGAAGCACTTTTTCCATTCCATTCCAACACTCCTGTTGCAAGTCCCCTGACAAGAGCATTACAGTAAATCCCACTACTAGTTCATCTATCAGATATCACTCATTCACATATTGTCTTCTTTTCTGAACTAACCAGACCTTTTTATATGTGATGTGAAGAACCCCAAATAACTGTGGCTTAGACTAAAAGAAATCTTACTCATATTGTATAGCTGCAAGTTAATCATAACAACATATCTGATTTTCCTAAAAGTGAAATTAACTGCAGTAGCATAAATGCATTTCTTTACTTTTTTTCTTAGTAATACTGCAAGAGAAGTTAGATAAATACACATGTAGATCCTTAAGACTAGAGATTCATCTCTGGTTTTGAAAGTGCTCTGCTAAATATCATTAATTACTCTGCTTTAATCAAGGAATTCTATCTGTTATTTGTAACTGAAAACACATTCGCCATTTCTTCCAGTTCTCTAGAATAATGTTTTTTAGCCACAGGTTATGGAAGAACTCGACCACAGAAGCGAAGGATATCTTCAGGATGAGGAGAACCTTAAACCCAACGCTCATAAGGCCCATTTACAGCCACAAGTAGATTTTAACAGTCTTGACTGGTTTGGGGTTGGGGGGAACAGGGTCTGAATCCTACTTTGATAGAACAGATGAAGATCAGAAACTTGTTCTTAAATAGCTCGGTGGAGAGTTGGGAACAGGTCATCTGGCTCAAGTAAAAAGAAGAATGGGAAAATGGAAATAGCATATCATTTCACAGCTAGCCACTTGAGCCAAGAGTTACCTGTTGATGAGAACAGAAAGGATGGGGCTGAACACCAACCTGCAGCTTTCACCAACATAAGAATTAACTGTTAACAGAGGAACGTGGCAAAAATATCTTCCAAATCTGGGAATTTTTAAGGTTTCATGAATGCACATGTTAGTGGGTATGCTAACACAGGCATCTTACAAATGTACAGTTGGCTGACTATAGACTGATTGAAGAATCTTCAGTAGTTCAGGGCATCTCCATGAGAAAACCATCTCTCTTCAGTTTTCTGAGTAGCTCCACCTGTGTTAGAGGGCAGAGAGGTTTTCGGGTTTCTATGGTGTAAATTATTCAATCTGTAGGAGCAGCAAGGTTTCTGTTCCAGTTAAAATCTAAATACACTTACCTTGATGATGTCTATTCAGTTCATGAAAAAATACTATTAGAGAAATGAAACATCTTGTTCACTCTGCAGTAGAAATGTACAACAAGCTTTTAGCAGGAAAAAATAAAGAACTGGCATGCAGAGGTAGAACTATGTATTTTTATGATGCTATTCCTGCATTATAATGCACTACATTTTCCAGCTTTAGACTTCTTCAGCTTTTTATTCTTTGATTGTGGAGACTAAACTTCCAAAAGGCTTTTTCTTTATGCACTCCATTTTAACAGAATCCTGTTTCCGAAATGCATTTAGACATATTATGAGCTCTTCAAAGTCCATCTTTTAATCTGCATTTAATTGGTGGGGGTGGGAAGTTTCTTTTGTAGGGATGCACAGGGCTGGTAAGAATTCATGTGTCTAGTCATTTCCACTTTGGCTTGTGCTGAGCTTCTGCTGCATGTTCCCAAGCTCCAGAAGCACTTTACTGATACGTGGTTCTGGGAAATGCCAAGAGGGCACTGAAGCTGCAGCATTCCCAGAACACCACAGGGTATTCCTAGGCTCAAACAAATGCAAAAACTAAAGCTGAATGAGAAAGACTGCCATTCATTCCAATCTCACTAGAAAATATCATCATAATAACGTTGATTAAACATAAAGGTGCTGCTTCCTTGGGTCCTTTCATTCAAAACGTCTGACACTAACATAAGAACTTTGTGACAGAGTAGTGAGAAACTGACTTATGAGCAGTGGCATGTTAGAAAAGACAGATAAAATCTTGTTTTCAGTGAAACCTTGGACAGGAATGCCTCCCACACACAAAGGCAACTTTTATCTGTCTGCTGAAGAGGGCTTCCACGTTCAACTCTCTTTACATTCATCTGAATGCACCTTTCTCCACTTTTCCTACCATGCTCCCAATATAATCTCCTTCACTATAAAAGCATTTCAGAACCTTTCTGCTCATGGTTCATCTCCTGATCATTAGTCTTGCTTTGCTTTATCTGTAGCTTCTTTGGTGTGTGTCAAAACCCTCCTTAGCGAAGTTCCATCTGGCTCATTGTCAAGCATATGCTCGTTATATATATATATATATATATATTTATACCTACTCTCAGCCAAAACTTCTATAGTGATGAAATAAAACTCTCTTTCTCTCAACTTCCTTTGGACAGATCTGTGGAAGAACCAACTGTGAGTATTCAAGAGTCACTCTCAACATAAATAATTGGTTACAATTATCTTCCTTTTGTATTTCATAAAATTTTCAATATTGCTACTTTGGGATGTTAATTTCTGTGAGGGATATTTGCCTGGCAGAAAATGGTTATTGTATTAAGCAGAAAACTTCTCTTTTTCCTTTCATTTCACTGTAATACTGGTGGAAGGGGTTCACTGCTGCTTTTGCTTGAACCTATTATTATAAAGAGCCTCTATGTAAAAGAATGACTTTCAGCAACTTTAATGAGAGGTGGAGGGCATTCAGCAACTCGTAAGAACAAGTCCCAAATCACCACAGCATTAAAAAATCCATCTGAGCTGAGATTACGTGCAAGGTATGGCTATGTTTGAAGAAAGACAAGATGATAAGGAAGTATAGTAAAAAGTAAAAAGATTAAAATAAAATCTTTCACTATCTTTTTATTACAAGGGTCTTAAGCACTCTGTATGTTCCTGAGATCAGAGAACAGTGATTAAATCCAGCTTACCACTGTCTTTTACAGACCTACAAAAAGCACAGGTTTATAGCGAGATTACAAAGATTTCACTGGTCACACATGAGAAAGAAAAAAAGCCCATGACACATTAAAACCTGTAATAGAGCTGCTGGCACTGCTCTGTCAAGGAATTGGAGGTCTCACCAAGTGTAGCAGTGTATGATCTGAAACCTGCTGGCATACCCTTTAGGAAGGGATGCGTTGACTGCTCTTGACAGATGAGGAGAAAACTGTTATATCATAGACAAATTTGAGCTGCTTCAAGATTCAAAGTGATTTTTTTTCCATTTGCTATTACCTAATTCTATTTTCAGGGCAAAATGTACTAAATAAAAAGAGGTAATAAATGTTCTTCTTTCTGTCCAATGAAAAAGATTAAATTTACACAAAACCAATACAATTAACATTATTTTTCATTGTGATTTAATGTGACTCACAAAGTTTACAAATGCCTCCCTATGCTGACATCCCTAGCAAAAACACCATGTCCAATATAAGTAAAGGCAGTGCAAACTACACTCCCCTGCTAGCACCCCTGCAAAGATGACCTGAAGAAAACGTTGGCAGAAAGATCACTTCCATCTTCACAGTACCACGGCCACCAACCTTGACCCTCCTAGTATAACATAAAAGGTGGAAATTAGGGCTAACATGGAGATATCATCTTATATTGACACTAAATCAAGACTGCTAACATTTCACATAAACATTTCATAATGACATTTGCCCTCATCTAACTTGCAATGAATTTCAAATTGTGACCTAGAGGTGAAAAATCCTGTGTCATATCATCAATCTCTTGAACCACACAGTCACACAGTCACTTATTACTGCTCCTTTATATTACTCATGTAGAACCAAAAACGTACAGTTCATTTCCCTCTACAGATAGAAAGAAAAGGCTCTTTGCCCCAAAATGACCGCTTAGCAATTAATTACAGGACTGAATGAATAAACATATTTTGCTTCAATACTAATGAATTCAAAAGATCCAACATACTATATTGTATCACAAAATTATTATTTGTGAAATACAGGTACTTCACAATGAATTTAACACTGGAGTTTGATATCAAGAGACACAACTGAATATTAGTATTTTTATTGCCATATCAAGCCTATTTCACAGTTATATGCCCACGACAAATGAAGAAACTAATTATTTCAAAACAACCCAAGTTACTCTGGATTTTTAAAACCCTTCTAGTAAAGAAGTAAAGGCCTTAGTCCTTATGCTCTGGTAACATCACATAATCACAGGACAGCCTAAGTTGAAAGAAATCTCTGGAGGTCATCTAATAAAACCTTTACTCATAGCACGGATAGATTCAGCATTAGATACACTTCGGTTAGATCAGGTTTTTCAGAGCTATGTTCAGCTGGGGTTTTAATTTACTCAAGGATGAAGTTTCCACAACTCCTCTGGAAAACACGACTGAATGTATGACTGCTCTCACTGTCAATTTTGTTTTGTTTCTTTTCCCTAGTACTTAATCACAATTTCCCCCTTGTTGCATCCTGGGTCCACTGCTTCTCCACTGAGCACATCTAAGAAGTAACCATCTTACCAACATCTATACTGAATGTGTGAATTGGTTCCAGTCCTGCTCAAATGAAGTACAAAACCTCCACTCACTTTTCTTGTGCAGCATCAGGGCTAATGACCTGTGTGACTTGTTTGACTCTCTCTTTGCTCATCTATTCAATTAAATTCATTTATTTATGTGGAAAAGCAATTTGGGAAAAAAATTGAATAGTTGTGATTTTATTACTTGTGAACCTACCAGCCTGGTGCCAAAACTAAAAGGATCGCTTCATACCTATTAGATGTACACAAGATACATACAGATTGAAAACATGACCTAAGTTTACTTAGTTTTACAAATGTTCATTTCAGAACCAAACCTCAGAAAATCAGCAAGATTTAAACACCACCGAATCAATTGCAAGTGCAGTCAATCTGGTATGATCTCCAAACATAAATATAAAAAGAAATTTTATGTTCAAGTTCTGCAAGCCCTGCCCAAATTTCACTTAGATCAAACAATACTATCATTCTGAATATCAATGATTTCAAAAAAGACAATCTTTGTTTCCTAGTCCAAAGAATTGTGTCCTGGCAGAATGTAGCAGATCTTGAAATAGCAACAGATCAGCAGCATAT
This sequence comes from Coracopsis vasa, assembly GCA_026283785.1. Lineage (NCBI taxonomy): Eukaryota > Metazoa > Chordata > Aves > Psittaciformes > Psittacidae > Coracopsis > Coracopsis vasa. Next base: position 5,077 of record JANHGB010020942.1, on the reverse strand, counting down.
TCCAATGTTCTTAAAATAATTATTTCCAAAACTTACTGATCTTATAGACAGGAAGAATAGCTTTATAATTCTCAATTTCCAGTGAATTGTCATTATTATCATTGACTTAACTCTTTTACTTCACCACTGTACAAATATTCATTAAATGTTTATATAACAATTGACCACCAGTCACAGAGCAGCAAAGAACTGTAGGAAAATAGCCTGCTGTGGTGAAGGGAGCCTTAAACTAAGCAAGAGCTTCATGGCTTCTTTAAGAAATTTACCCAGTTCAGAAATTTCAGAGACCTCTGTTCAGGGCTCCTCAAGGTTTGAACTCCCAGCTCTGGATCACTGAGCTGAAAGAAGTATTACGTGAAGCCTTGGCAGGAGGGGATTTCACTAGTGAGGCTGAATTTCTGGTGCATGGAGTGGTTAAACATTACACTGCTGATGCAGTGGGAACGTGTGTTCCACTAACAGGTATCTCCCAAACATCTTGTAAAATAAACCAAAACCGCAAACTGAAAACCACTTATTGCTAGATGTTACTCATTGGTCTGTGGTAAGAGAGAAACTAAAAACTATACAGTCTTGCGCATTTTTTGGATGGCAAAGACTTAATTCAAGTAGTTCTTTCTACTGGATGCAGTGTATTACTTCCATTCTTAATGTTCAGTGCAATAATACACCCATACAACAAACGTATCAGACTCTTAGGCACAGCCACCAGCAACAGTTACATGTTTTGGGGATGTTGTTTGAGATATCAGAGCAAAATATCATTCCCACCTCAGCTGTCTTAGCCAAAAAGGCAACATCCTGTAACCAGTGCGTTGTTTGGGGCTAAAATCCCAAGCCTCCTCCACCCCTGCTAGCAAGTACAACAGGCACCCCGCCATACTTCCTCCTCCTTTACCAGTGGACAGATGCTTCATCTCCAGATCAATGGGCTAGTGATTCTTTTGCCAACATAAAAAGATGCAGTAATTTACTGTTTCAAAGATTTTACTTTTTCAAATTTACCAAATCCCTTGAATCCCTGCGCTGCTGAGAAACTGTTGTCTGTTAGTTCTAACAAACAAGCACCAAGAGTCAAAATCATAAGTTACAAGTTCCCAGCTTTATAAAGCATTTTATAATGAGATTAAAATCTATGCATGCCATATATCACTTCCCCACATAACTGCTGGAATTCCACCATGTACAGAAACAAATGAAAAAACATTATCATTTGGTCTAGTGGATATAGTCTCTTCTCCAAGCGTAAGGATCTACTTACATACATCAGTGTAATTAATGTTAATGGCAATCACAAACATAAATCCTCTAAATATTGAGAGGAGTTGGTCTGTTAAAATGGCCAGCTGCACTTCCCAATCATTAGGCAAAACATTAATACGCAGAAGCTGTGTTTCCACCTAAATAATTCCCCAGTGTGGTCTGCTGACACTTGAATTATTTGGAAAGTAAGAGGTTAAATAGGGTACAGCCTATTTTACACTAGCTATACTGGATAGAGCATACACTTCTAAATCAGGACCTATACAATGAACACAGTGCAAGGAAGTCCAAGGATAAAAACATGAAATGAGATTGTTAAAGCAATGAAAGGGACACAGCCATGTGCTTTCCATTAATCTTCCCTTTACTACTTTGAAAATCTCATTCATGATCTCTGTTATTTAGAGTTCTTTGCGTTTGTGTATCTGTACACTTCTAGGTAGCAAAAAATTCCACTTACTAGAAAAGTTGAAATAAAATTATCCCGCAATGGTAGTTTCTCAGAAACATATTTTCAAAGCAGCATGAAGGTTTTCACTGTGTGACACATATTAACATCAACTGGATTCACACAGCTAAATCTCTCTGCAATTCATTGTCAATTTACCCCTTCCAGAATTCAATATTTTTTGAATTTGGTTTGTTTTCCAAACATTTTCATGTTGCAGTATTTTATGGTATGGTGGCTACACTAGCACAGGCACCTTCTCTGGCAGCTGCTTTAATTTTCTAGTACCGACAAGGCCAACATCTGAAACTTCTAATGGCACCAGTACTGAAGAATTATGGCTGTAATCCAAAGGATTCATATCTCCTTATGAGATATTTTCTTGATGTATAGATAGTTCCTAATAGTCTTGATGACAGATTTATGCACAAAAGGATAAACAGACACTTCTGAGTTCTTAGGCTGAAAACTTTGGAAATGGCATATGGCAATGTCTCGCTTAGGAAGAGCAAAACAATGCAGGATCACAGGAGTTTGTTGTTGGTTGTTTATTTTTGGGAGGGGAGGGAGAGGGAGTGTCACAATGTAGTTTTCCTTACACAAAATTCCCCTGGCTTTCAGAAGCAGAATCTACCTGCAGAGGTTCAAAGAAACCATGCAGCTAACAGCTTTTCCTGAACTGGTGCCACCTAGCCTCCTGCCACATGATGATATGGACTCACATTTAAGATGAAGACCTTAAACAATAGAAGACTGTCTACACATTAACTACAGACTGTCCTTGGGATTACTGAATTCAACATTAATATGTGTTTATCATAAAATGTAAAAGCTGTTAGAAATAAACACTTTCATAGATCAAAACGTAACTGAAAACTGGTATTGTCACATCCTCAAACTGACAAACAGCACTGAAAATTACAAACAAATCTTCTTGAAGTTAATACACTTTAATGTATTATCATTAGAGAAATGGTGTTTTATTGACTGTCATGCAGTAACTGTTTTTCTTTTCACCTTGTAACTCTTCATTCCAGAAACACATAAACATGCAGCCTAGTTTGAGAAGATGACAGCTTTTAGGAACCAAGAAACTTGCTTTGAGCCTGCTAAACACTGTGTCTTTCTTCAGAACACGAATCAAATCTTTGCCATGACCATGTTTCCAGGAACTTAGCTTTTTTGGTCTGTATCCCCTTACACCAAAAAGAACCCATACAGCACGTTTGCTGCGCAAGGTGTTGCAAACTGTGTTTTAGAATATATCTCTTTCTTGGTTGAAATCTAAAGGTTAGTCTTAAGGTTAAACCCAAACTGTTCCCAAGCCCTTTTCTGACATAACCAGAATATGACCTAAGCGAGCAACTTCCTTTTTTAGAATACCTGCCCATTTGTCTCGTAAAGTTTTTCCTCAAGTCCTGCAAATCATCTCTACTTCTGAAATGTTACAAATTAGCATTACAGGTGCCTCGGGTTTGTAACATTTCATCTAAACGTTGTCCACAGCCAGTAACACCTCTTTCACCCCTCCATAAACGGATTCAAGGTGAAATAAAATCTCTTTTAATGACAGTAATGTCCACGAATGCAGTTTTGCTGTACGTGCTTTACACTCATGATGTTAGAAAAAGATCTAAAACTGCCTGTGGTGACAACTTCCACAGACACAAACCAAAGGCTACCACCACTGAAATCAATGAAAGAACCTGAGCTTTAAGTCCTTCTCGACCAGATGACTTTTTCAATCTAAACCACAGCTTTACTTTCTAAATGGAAATAATTTAAAATTAAAGCATTGTGGCATACAAACACTTATCAGTGCCTGAAAGATGTGAATATGACAGTGGAACGTCATTATAAAACAGGTAAGTACATTCAAAAAAACCCTGTGCATTAAAGTCATTTTTGGAAGTTGTTATATCATCTGAGAGGCCTTTTATAAAATACAAACCTTTTTCTGAAAGACTTTATATGCATTTCTCTGCAGATTATAGTGGCTATTCACATTTTACTTCGATTTTTATGGCCTCCAAGTAATTCTACAGGACAGTAAATACAGTTATTATAACCTTCATAACTGGCAGAGAGATATATTTGAAGGAAAAGGGTTTGTTTCCCCTCCCGCATGCACTGAAGTAAATCAGGAGTGAGTCTGCTGCAGTCGATAGGACAGTATGTGCATAACTGCTGCAAAACAGGAAAAGTAAAAAGACCAGAAATGCAGAAACAGAGCTTTCCTTATGCAGAAAGCACAAATCACACATCCTCAGTGCTTTTTGGCAAGGTTGTGCCATTGAAACACTCAGACCACACTTAGCTCCACCACACTAAAGCACGTCTAAAGAGGTTCAGGCTCGCACGGGAAACAATGGAGGTACGTAGGTACACCAGATCACAGAGACTGAGACCTGGCATAAAGCCTTGAAAACAAACGAGGCTCTTCAAATGAAGTAATTGTACGCATTGCACTTAAATGTATTACCCCTGAAACAGAAGAGATTTCAAAGTGCTGCAACAGAAAACTAGAAAGATTAGCAAAGGATTAGAAAATAAATAAATAATAAACCAACAGTAACTGCATCCCACTTTACAGACACACACAGAAGGAACAGCACTCATCTTAAGAAAGATCATGTGGTAAAATGATGACTCTGAGTCACTAGAAAAGAGAAAAACCTTTTAAAACACTCTTGGGACTCAGGACTACTGTTAAAAGAAAAGTATTATTTTATCATTCGGCTAATGAGCCAGCGGATGGAGTATTATTGTCTGGCAGTGTTTTGTCTCAACAACTCTTTTCTCTGAAACAAATATGCCAACTTCAGTAAACAAGGAGAAGAAGATGCACCGCTGTGTTGTTTCGCCTGCACGCTGAGGAACATGCACTCAGAGAAAAGGAATCCCAAGAAAAGTCACGGCAGAGGGCCGGCAGACGCCGCTCGCACAAAGGTTAAGAACGGCAGAGAAAGCCAAGAGGCGGCGGTGACGGCGTTGCTCGCACACACACCTCCTCAGCCAGCGCTGACCCGGGAGCTGAGCTGCCCGCGGCGGCAGCGCCCATCACCGACCGCCCCGGCCTCGCCGCCGCCGCCACCGCTCCCCGGGGGCACCGACCCCTCTGCCCTGGGCTCAGCAGACGGGGAAGCCCCTGCTTGGCACCAGCGGAAACCACACCGCCGGGAAGCGCCGCCGGGCGGGGGCCTCTCCCAGTCTCCGTCCCTCCCCCAGGCAGGGAGCGCTGACAGCCGCCCGGGCTCAGCAGCTGAGCGCCCGCCCCGGCCGCCCCCAACCCCCACGTCCCCACCCGCGGGGCCGCTCTCGCCGACGCCGCGCTGCAAAACTCACGGAGCCCCGGGGGCCCCACTC